>MU762003.1:9323-32535 GCA_026770625.1 Nicotiana glauca | reverse complement strand
AAAACCCCCCTATAACCCCCCCCCCCCCGGGTGGTAAAAAGGAGGTGTGACACACGTTTGAAGAACTTGCGACTTGTGCCCACAACATGGAGTTAAGCATGGCCTCTGTTGGAAATGAAAGGCTGCTTATCTATGAACCTCGCAAAGGGAACGACAAGCAAGAAGTCAGGAAATGGAGCAAGTTGGTACCGAGGCCTGAAAACAAAGAAGTTATGAATGTCAACACATTGCCTGTGAAGTTCACGATGAAGGTGAGCAAGAAGATGAGTATAAAATCCACTTCTTTTCAAGATAAGCCAAGTGGATAGTTGACTCTAAAAGAAATGCAAGAGAAAGAGTACCCATTTCTGGATTTTGATGTGCTAGCTATTTTTGAAGAAATCCTCGAGTTAACTCTCATTAACCTTCCAGAGATGAAGCGACCAAATGAAGCTGGGAAAACAAATGACCCAAATTACTACAAATACCATCGACTTGTAAGTCACCCTCTAGAGAAGTGCTTTGTCTTCAAGGATAAAGTTATGGACTTTGCTCGCGAAAAGAATATCGTGCTTGAAGATGAGAAAGCAAGCACAAACCAAGTCTCTATCACCTTTGGCTCATTCAGTCTGGATGAATTATGTGGTTTTAAAGAAAGTAAAAATGAAGAATTACTAGATAATGACAAAGCTGAAGTCAATCAACCTGATGATGATGAAGGTTGGATGTTGGTGACTCGTCGTAAGCACCACAGAATGAGCCCACAAAAAGAATCAGTAGAACAAACAACAAGGAAAATGATGATAAAAAGACCAAGGAGATGGAATCCAGTTAAGCATTTAAAGAAAGCAAAAGTGGAGGTTCACCACCCTCAAAAGCCACGACATCTAGTGACCTTGGAGGAGTTTTTACCAAGTTGGTTGCGCACGAAGATTTCCCATGGGGGTATTGATGCCTCTTGCTGCCATGTTGATGAATGGGGAGAAAAGAGTGATGACCAACCATTGGTACCATCTCCGGAAAAGCTCATCAACTCCACTCCTCAAGAAGTTAATACTTGTGAGAAAAAAGTCACGTTCACAAATGACGATCTTCTTCTAGGTGACAGTCTTCATTACCGCTCATTGTACCTGGTTGGCTATATGCATGATGAAAGGGTAAATCGGATTTTGGTTGATGGAGGATCCGCAGTGAACATTTTGCCAATTTGCACTGTGAAAGACTTGTCCCATGAACGAACTCTCAGAAAGTTATGTGATGATCCAAGGATTCAACCAAGGGGGGGAAAGAGCCATATGCGTGATTAGGCTGGGAATCACCATTGAAGATATGAAATCAAGTGCATGGATGCATGTGATCGATGCAAAGACTTCATACAACATATTGCTTGGAAGGCCTTGGATACATAAGAATAGAGTGGTTCCATCTACCTACCACCAACGTTTGAAATACTATGAAGGTGAAGTCGAGAAGAAGATAATTGCTTATGACAAGCCATTCACCCAGGCAGAGTCACACTTCGCCGATGCAAAGTTCTACTTGAAGAACCATATTATGAAGGAGCTAAAAGTTGATGATGTTATGAATGACAAGGATGATGAGTCCATGGCTAAGATAAGGTACACCCCAACCCAAATAAGTCTCATAAAGGGAACATTGTGTCTCACGGCAAGAAAGTAACTCCTCCGCTCCAATACGTCCCTAAAAAGAAGAAAGATGAAGGTGAATAATCTAATTTCCAAACTAACATGCTAAAGGGGTTAACTCTTCCGGTCAAATGAATTGAGGCAATAAACTCATCCACAATGCCACTTGCAGGGTTTGTGGACCAAAATCGTTTGAAGAATGTGTTACTCCCT
The DNA here is from genome assembly GCA_026770625.1 of Nicotiana glauca. Taxonomy (NCBI): domain Eukaryota; kingdom Viridiplantae; phylum Streptophyta; class Magnoliopsida; order Solanales; family Solanaceae; genus Nicotiana; species Nicotiana glauca. Next base: position 30,697 of record MU762003.1, on the reverse strand, counting down.
ACAAAGCGATGGAAAAGAAAAACCTCTTTACTACTTGAGCAAGATGATGACACCAAACAAGATGAATTATTCACCAATCGAAAAGTTATATTAGGCACTAGTCTTCTCAATCGAAAAGTTGAAGTACTACTTATAATCTCATGTCGTTCGTCTTGTTTCTAGAGCAAATCCCATCAAGTTCGTGATGTCAAAACCTATGCTTAGTGATCGATTAGCAAGGTGGTACCACAAGTTTAAATAATTTGAAATTTTGTACATCCCTCAAAAGGCTATAAAAGGACAAGTGTTAGCAGACTTCTTAGCAGATCAACCTATACATGATGATTGGGAGCTAACTAATGAACTACCTGATGAGGACGCAATGGTCATTAAAGTTCAACCTTCATGGAAGATGTACTTTGATGGTGCTGCACATTATGGAGGAGCTGATGCTGGTGTAGTATTTGTCAATTCTCAAGGTGAAGTCTGCCCTACTCTTTTACGTTGACGCAACTCTGCTTTAACAATGTTGATGAGTATCAAGCGCTAATACTTGGGCTTGAAATGGTTGTCAAAATGAAGCGGTTGCAATTTCAAGTCTCTGGTAACTCTCAGTTAGTGGTCAATCAACTTTTAGGTAGTTATGAGGTCAAGAATATTGAACTACGCCCATATCATGATTACGCTAAATAATTAATGGGATGGCTCGGTAATGTGACTATTCAACATGCGCCAAGGAAAGAAGACAATAAGGCTGATGCTTTAGTTGCCCTAGCTTCATCTTTAACCCTGCATGATCAAGCACAAGTTATTGTCTGCCAAAATGGGTAGTACCGCCGCTAAATGAGGCTGAAGGTGAAGAAAATGAACTCAAGCATGTTGTCGCCATTTCTGAAGTTGAGAAAGAAGAATGGCGACAACCCATTATCGACTACTTATGCTATGGGATACTTCTAGAAAATCCGAGAAGAATGACTGAAATCCATCGTCGTGCACCTCGCTTCTTTTACTAAAAAGATACTCTATACAGAAGGTCATTTAAGGGAGTACTCTTGTGATGATTAGGGGAAGAAGAAGCACTCCAAGCTTTGCAAGAGGCATATTCTGGGGTATATGGGTCACACGAGTCAAGACCAAAGCTCCACTTTCACATAAAAAGGATGGGATATTATTGGCCAAAGATGATAAAAGATTGCTTGGACTATCCTCGAAGATGCAAGGCTTGTCAATTCCATACGAATTTTGTTCATCAAACTCCTGAAGTATTGCACCCGACTGTATCCTGGCCGTTTTACGCTTGGGGATCTGATATTGTTGGACCACTACCAAAGTCCTCTGGTGGGCACCTATATATCTTGGTTGCAACTGACTACTTCTCAAAATGGGTTGAAGTTGTTGCTCTTAAGAAAGAAAAAAAGCCAAATGTTGCAAGTTTCATCCGAGTAAACATTATCTATCGCTTTGGCATTCCTCATTATATAATAAAGGATAATGGCAAGTCGTTCGACAATAGGTTGAACAGCATTTGTGAACTCTTTGGCTTCAAGTAACGTAACTTTTCTATGTACAATGCTGCCACTAATGGTCCAGCCAAGGCATTCAACAAGACTTTATGCAACTTCTTAAAGAAAGTCGTCTCTAAATCCAAATGGGATTAGCATGACCGTATGGAGGAAGATCTGTGGGCATATAAGACAACTCACCACACACCAACACAAGCGACCCCTTATGCACTCATTTATGGAGTCGAAGCCATCTTGCCACTCGAGTGTCAAATACATTCATTAAGATTAGCAATTCAAGAAGGGATCAATGATGAAGAAAATTCTCGACTTCGATTAGTAGAGTTGGAGGCTCTTGATGAGAAGATGGTTGATATAGATGGCATGAGGATCGGCCCTATCAATGGCAAGTTTCTAAAGAAGTGTTATCCTTGAAGTTTAAACGCTCTTTGATGCATGAGCTTAAACTGCATGTTCCTACACTCCTGGACCGCATGAGTCTAAACTGTGTAAGGCCCATACAAAAAAAAATGTTGGGTTGAAAACCTCGAAAGAGGCGGCCTAGGCAAAAGTTAGGACACAAAAAAATTACCCATTATGAACTATAGTATGACTTGATCCTCTTCACTGAGGTATGTAGGTAGCTTTGATTTTCATTCTAAGTTCAGTCGCATGAGTACAAAATATACATATTACCCCAATTATTATTCAAAGGAAGAATGATGGAATATAATCCACTTTATTGGAACTTAAAAATCGGGCTTACATGGACTTTGTGCCTTATCAAGGATTGGTGGTTCAATGGGGGCAAGTCTCCATAGCAAATTGGTATCTCCGATGGATAGATGTAGACTTTTAGTAGAAAGCCAAATATTTAGTTTGAAGTCCTCACATCCGCCAAATCTCTAAGTTGAAGTATTCAATCTCTCCAAGTCTTCATGTTCGTCGACCTTCAACTTGAAGTCCTCAAATTCGTTGGTCTTCATGTTGAATTATTTAAGCCCCACAAGTCTCCTAATTTCAAGTTGAAGTTTAAAAGTCCATCGCTCTTCAAGTTGAAGCATCAAAGTCCACCAAATATTCAAGTCCGTCAAATCTTCATATTTGATGGTCTTCAAGTTGAAATTTGCAAAATCCGCCAAGTCTTCAAGTTGAATGTCACAACCCAATTCCCAAACCCGATTGTGATGGTGCCTCTCGTGAAGACAAGGCCAGCCAGAACAACGCAAACACCTCTTTTAACAATTTATTTAACATTAACAAATCCAAAACACATGTAAAACAATTATAAATGCGGAAACAACGGTAATAGCAAAGGATACCTTCTCGACACAGCCCAAATCGGGGTGTCACAAGTCATGAGCTACTACAGAGTTTGCTATAAGTCTATGAAATATAAGATCTGATACAATAGTCTGAAGGAACTCACATGATATAAAATAAGGGAGATAAGGGGCTGCAGACGTCAACAGCTACCTCGAAGCTCCAACCTGCTGCCTGGTCTGGAAGGAATATCAGTGCTCAGGTGCGCACTCTGCTATGCCTAAATCTGCACACATGGTGCATGGAGTAATGTGAGTACTCCGACCCAGTAGTAATAATAATAAATAATACCCGAAGGCATTAAAACACATAAGTGCACAAGGCAATTCCATATCAAGCAGTAAATCATTTAAAGCAGTAAAACGGTAAAGAGTCAAATGAAATATCCTTTTAAAAACATGTAAATCAGGTAAAATGACAAGTAAATAGTGAGTAGAAATCTGCCCCTCGGGCCCAGTATCAATCGCTCAGAACGGTATCAGCCTCTCGGGCTCAGTATCAGTCACTCAGCATAGTATCAGCCCCTCAGGCTCACTCTCATATCACGTGGGTACCCGCACTTATCTCATTTATATTTACGTTTATACGCTAGCATTTTATTTTCAGAATTATTATTTACAAATACAGGATAATAACTGAGGAACCAACAAGCTTAAGGAATTTAATAATTTTGTTTTCTGTAGTTGTGTTATCCTTATTATTCTGGAAACTAAAACCTTTGTGGTTTTGTGTACTCCCGTTTTGGAGAGTAAAGCCTTCGTGGCGTTTTGTTGGAGATTAAAATCTACGTGATTTTTTAACTCTAGTTTTAAACGTTTGTTTGTGTTATTTTTTCAGAAAAATGGCAAATGAAGCGGAAACCAAGTTGTTCCAATGGTGACTGTCAACGCATCGGCAAGCCATATTCCAACGATGACTGTCAATGCATCGACAAGCCGAACACCGACGGTTGCACCGGCAGAAAAACCCGAAAAAAATTTCGGGATTGATTTCAAGCACTGGCAGCAGAAGATGTTCTTCTACTTGACTACGTTATGTCTACAAAAGTTCATCAAGGAAGATGTTCCTGATCTGTCCGATGAAACTCCAGAGAATGAAAGCTTTCTCGTGACTGAGGCGTGGGAACATTCTGACTTTTTGTGCAAGAATTATATTCTTAGAGGACTAGATGATAATCTGTATAATGTATACAGTGGCGTGGAGACATCAAAAGAATTATGGAATGCGCTTGAAAAGAAGTACAAAACTGAAGATGTCGGGATGAAGAAATTTGTCGCCGCAAAATTTTTGGACTACAAAATAGTAGATAGCAAGTCTGTTATTACCCAAGTCCAGGAATTGCAAGTGATTATTCATGATCGACTTGTTAAAGGTATGTTTCAAATAAATACTGATGTTGAAAGTAAAAAATTTAGTATTCTTACTAACGGAATTTTCATTGAATGTCTTGTCATTAATGAAGCATTCCAAGTAGCAGCAATAATTGAGAAGTTGCCTCCATTGTGGAAGGACTTCAAAAATTATTTGAAACACAAACGAAAGGAGATGTCCCTTGAAGATCTCATTGTTCGATTGAGAATCGAAGAGGACAATAAAGCTGCTGAAAGGAGAGGCCGTGGAAATTCAACAATAATGGGAGCAAATATTGTTGAAGATAACAAAAAGAGGAAGAAGGCTTCTGGTCTGAAATACAACCCAAGCAAGAAGCGGTTTAGTGGAAACTGCTACAACTGTGGAAAAACCAGACACAAATCTACGGAATGTCATGCTCGGAAGAAAGACAAGAAAAGGGGTCAAGCAAACATTGTAGAAAAACTTGATGATATTGATGACTTGTGTGCCATGTTTTCTGAATGCAACTTGGTGGGCAATCCTAAGGAATGGTGGATTGATTCTGGAGCCACCCGCCATGTTTGTACTGTGAGAAAAGCACTTTCTACATATGCTTCTGCTGGACCCGACGAGACGCTTTCCATGGGAAATACTGCAACGGCCAAGATTGAAGGATGTGGGAAGATATTTTTGGAAATGACTTCCGGCAAAGTGGTAACTTTGAACAACGTCCTTCATGCTCATGAGATTATGAAGAATTTAGTATCTACTGGACTTCTTGTTAAGCACGGTTTTAAGTGCATTTTTTTTTCTGACAAGGTTGTAATAAGTAAGAATGATATGTTTGTAGGAAAAGGTTACCTCACTGAGGGCCTTTTCAAGATGAATGTAATGATTATTGAAAATAATAATAAAATTTCAGCTTCGTCTTACTTACTTGAGTAAAATAATTTATGGCATGAACGTTTGGGTCATGTCAATTATGAAACCTTGCAGAAAATGATTAACTTGGAAGTATTGCCTAAGTTTGAATGCGAAAAATCAAAATGTCAAATATGTGTGGAATCTAAGTATGTTAAACATCCTTATAAGTCGGTTGAAAGGAATTCAAATCCTTTAGACTTAATTCACACAGATATTTGTGACATGAAGTCAATACCATCTCGCGGTGTTCATAACTTTTATTAATGATAGTACTCGATATTGCTATGTTTACTTACTTAATAGTAAAGATGAAGCAATAGACGCATTCAAGCAATACAAAAATGAAGTTGAAACGCAACTTAACAAGAAAATCAAAATGATAAGAAGTGATAGGGGTGGTGAATATGAATCTCCTTTTGAACAAATATGTTTAGAATATGGAATTATTCATCAAACAACGGCCCCTTACACGCCCCAATCCAATGGGATTGCAGAAAGAAAGAATCGTTCATTAAAGGAGATGATGAACGCATTATTGATAAGTTCTGGATTTCCACAGAACTTGTGGGAGGAAGCCATTCTTACGGCTAGCCGAATACTAAATCGAGTACCCCATAGCAAAACACAATCCATTCCATATGAAAAATGGAAAGGAAGGAAGCCCAACTTGAATTATTTGAAAGTGTGGGGGTGTTTGGCAAAAGTGCAAGTTCCTAAACCCAAAAGGGTAAAAATAAGACCGAAAATCGTTGATCGTGTTTTCATAGGATATGCGACCAATAGTAAAACATATCGATTTCTGGTTCATAAATCAGAAAATCCCGACATTCATAATAATACGGTTATAGAATCAGATAATGCTGAGTTCTTTGAAAATATATATCCGTATAAAAAGGAATGCGAGTCGATTGGTGAAGGATCTAAACGACCTCGGGAAGAAACAAAAGAAAGTACATTTAATCAGGAGGATCCAAGACGTAGTAAACGTCAAAGAACGTCTACTTCGTTTGGACCAGATTTTGTGACTTTCTTATTGGAGAATGAGCCTCAAATATTTAAAGAAGCTATGTCTTCTTCGGAATCATTATTCTGGAAAGAGGCAGTCAATAGTGAAATAGAATCCATATTGAACAACCATACATGGGAATTGGTTGATCTTCCTCCTGGAAATAAACCTTTGGGTAGTAAATGGATTTTTAAAAGAAAAATGAAAGATGATGGCACTATTGATAAATTTAAGGCAAGACTTGTTGTCAAAGGGTATAGACAACGAGAAGGTCTTGACTACTTTGATACATATTCTCCAGTGACGAGAATTACGTCCATACGAACGCTAATAGCTTTAGCTGCAGTATATGGTCTTGAAATTCATCAAATGGACGTAAAGACAGCCTTCTTAAATGGAGATTTGGAGGAAGAAATCTACATGGAACAACCTGAAGGGTTTGTGGTTCCGGGTAAAGAAAAGAAGGTATGTAGACTTGTTAAGTCCCTCTACGGACTAAAACAAGCACCCAAACAATGACATGTGAAATTTGACCAAACAATGTTGTCAAATGGTTTTAAGATAAATGAATGGGATAAATGTGTGTACATTAAAAATGTTCCAAATCACATAGTCATTGTTTGCCTATATGTGGATGATATGCTGATAATGAGTAATGACATTGCAAACATAAATGCTACTAAGCGTATGCTAACTAGCAAGTTTGATATGAAAGACTTGGGAGTTGCGGATTTAATTCTGAGGATTTAGATCCAAAAGACTTCTCAAGATCTGGCATGAATATTGCATTAGCAAAGAACAAAGGCCAAAACATATCACAATTGGATTATGCTCTTGTGTTGGGATGCTTAATGTATATCATGAATTGTACACAACCAGATATAGCTTGTGTTATAAGTAAACTGAGTCGATACACGAGCAATCCATATCAAACTCATTGGATGGCAATGAAACGAGTTTTGGGATATTTAGAACATACCCAAAACTTTGATTTGCACTATAACAAATATCCTGCGGTGATTGAAGGATATTGTGATGCAAATTGGATAATCGGTTCAACTGATTCGAAGTTCACAAGTGGATATATATTCACTATTGGTGGAGGAGCGGTATTTTGGAAATCGTCCAAATAAACTTGTATTGCTCGCTCTACAATGGAGGCTGAGTTCATAGCCTTAGATAAAGACGGTGAAGAAGCTGAATGGCTCCGAAATTTCTTGGAAGACATTCCATTTTGGTCCAAAACGTTGGCACCAATATGCATACATTGCAATAGCCAAGCGGCAATTGGAAGGGCTGGGAGCATTATGTATAACGGTAAATATCGTCATATACGACGAAGACATAAAACCGTTAGGCAATTACTCTCTAGAGGAATTATCACGATTGACTATGTAAAGTCAAGTGATAATGTGTCGGATCCACTTACAAAAGGCCTAACTAGAGAGGTAGTTGAGAAATCATCGAGGGGAATGGGACTATGGCCGAGAACAAGTCATTGTGGCGGTAACTCTACCTAGAAGACTGGAGATCCCAAGATCTATGTTCAAGGAGATCAAACAAAGTCATTAATGACGGTTCAACATTGTCAACAAAAATTTTGGTTCATTCTCGTGATGAGACAATGTTCAGTACCAAGGATAAAGCATTAAGGCTTTTTAATAATTTCTAAATTTGATACGTAGTATATCAAATAGTGTATCTATAGGATGACACGTTTAGGAATCACCTATGTAAGTGTGAAGTGTTAGCTGCTTCAAGGAGAATTCTACAAGGCGAATTCTCTACGCACTTATAAAACCAGGCGGTGTTCATGGCTGAAACGAACACAACAATGAGAACCAAAAATGGTTAAGGGTTGATTATGTGACTTATGATTGTCTAGGTATACACTAAAGTTCAACGGTTCAAAGATATCAAATCTACCGATTGACCGAGTATATCCGACATAAGTTTACTATGGAAAGTTCAAAGGGAAACTTGATTATCCAGATGCAATTAATCCTTGCTTGCGAATCACACAAGTTTTTCATGCATACTTCCATGATATAGCCATTCCCCATTCATGTGGAGAGATTGTTGAGTTTTTGTTTAAGATGAAATAGTCTTAAAATGAGAGTGAATGGGAAATGGAGGGAAAATAAAATTTTGAGCAAAATTTTAAGTTCCCCTCTTCTTTTTAATGAGACATTGTCCCCATTGGTAGAGGATGAGAATTTTGGTGAGTTTATATACAAATGTACTTCATGTAGATCTTAAAGAGTTAGGAAGAAGGCAAGCCTCGCGTCGTCGTCGTCGTCGTCGTCGCTCGCTCGGCTCGGCTCGGCTTTGGCTTTGGCTTTGGCTTTGGATTTGGATTTGGATTTGAATTTGATCAAATAATCGATTGATTAATTTTTTGACCAAATTTATTTGTTAATAGTGAATATTAAGGTGATATAATCCGTGTTTGTAACAAATATTTTCCAATCCGTGTATTGTGTTGCACCAACAAGCAACAAGCCCCCTAGTGCACCTCCCACCAAGCAAGTGTTCATTCCACCATGTAAATGCTTCCTCCATGATAGCCTAGTGTTTGTTCCACCATGGAGGGGGCGGATTTCTCTCAACTAACTGTTATAAATAGAGCATCAGTTGGAGAGAAAGACACACACCAGAAAAAACACTCGAGATACAATTGATATACACTCCGTATATACTCGATATACACTCTGTATATACTCGATATACACTGAAAAAACAAATTGCAATCTGATATCCTCTTCAGTAAGAATTCAACAGGCTATATTTACGTTTATACGCTAACGTTTTATTTTCAGAATTATTATTTACAAATACAGGATAATAACCGAGTAACCAAAAGTTGAAAAATAATTCTCAAAATTATACTTTTTAAAATTGTTTTCCGTCAGCAAATCGAGTATTAATAGTTTAATCACCTTTTGAAATTCAGAGAACTCAAAAAGACGAGAAGAAAGTTGTAGATGAAGTCGCTCAAATGCTCGTTTAATTTTCTCGACGGAATTAATTTAAATTAGTCGTCGTTGTTTCTCTATAGTACTTAATTTTAGATGGAATTTCTATTTATTTTTTTATGATACTACCATTTCTTTTTTCTCATTTTAGATGGCAGGTAGCGCACTTGTCAGGTTGCATTTTTAGATTCAACAAAAACCTATTTTGCATATAGTGTGTCCACAATCCACTATTAATATATCACTATTTTCCTAAGGTATATAGATGTATACATGAAAAAATTTATCGAACTTTAGCAATATCATTGACTCCTTTCTATATAGCATAGGTCCACGTCTAGGAAAAACAGCACGAAGAAATTAACAGGACTGCTGCAGAGTTGTACAGAGGTGCAGTAAGAGAGTTCAAGGAATTTAGTTACTACTATAATTAGTTGCAATGTCTTACGTACTATCTTGGTATTTCCTATTTTTCTATCATTTCGTACTCTCTTTTTTTCGGATGGTAAAAATGTAGGTTTTTAAATTTAGGAAAATTAACAGCTATGTCTATTTATAAGTAGCTCATTATAAAAATTGATCAATTGATGAAATATTATTAATATTAGCCTAATTAACTATTTATAGCAAAAAAATATAAAATTTTTGCTTTGTTTTGAGTGGGTGTTATTAGAATAAATTGGGCACAACTTAATGAGCTTGAATCTCAGTTTTGGGATGATTTGGTGAAGTTTTGAGGTGGTTTGAATTGAAAATTCGAAGTAAAAACTTAAAATAAAAAAAAAAATGTGTATCACACTGTGTATCATATTTGTATCAATTGTGTATCACATGTATATCCATGTATACTTGTGCGTGACGTACACGCGTGATACATGTTTGATACATGTGTCGCAGAAAACTTTTTTGAACTCGATTTAATTACGAATTTTGATATAAAACTAGTTCAAATCACCTCCAATCTTCCTCAAATTTTGTATATTGACTTATCTATATATTTTCAATGAATTTCAACTATACCCATTGAAAAAGTTCTTTTTTTGTTTAGATTTTTTAAATATTGTATATATTTTTGTATTTCATCACCTTATTTGCTACCTCATCCATGAAATTTCATTTCCATCTTGTATCTAGTGTTGCTAATCACACTTAAAAATATGGAAGGCGATTTTTGCATGTAATTCTTTGAGAGAAAGAACCCTATTATTTGGTTTTTCAATTTTTGTTGGCTAGTTTTAATAAGTCTATGACTAATGGCTAGAGGTTAGTAAGTTAAAATTTATTTGTGACATTTGTGTAAGTTTCCCTATTATTTATCATATACTACTTTTTTTCCTGGTAAATTGCATGTGTTTGTGTATCATTTGCATCAAAATAATAATTAAGATTAGTTTTTTGTGTCTACGATCTATATATGGTGTTTGTATATGTATGATTTAGTTTCTTTTTGTTTTACTGCTATGGGAGAATCCACTCAAATGGCACTACAAGAAATTAAAAACTACTGTCCACAATGGGCAGGGGCGTCTCGTCATATTTTTTGGACTAAAAGCGAAATATTAAATTTGAAGCCTTTTTTTTTTTTATAATTTCTATCTTATGTTAATTCAATATTATTTTAAAGAAAATAAGAAGAATTAACCCAAGTAATTGTTCACCTAATCTCTTAAACTCAAACTAGCTGGTGAATATATATAAATATATGTATAATTATTTATAGTCTATGTATATCGGCTAAAAAAAGTCCTTCGGTTAGTAACTACTACTAGTATTATTGAAAAATGGGGCCTCCCTGGCAATGGTTATGAATTTGATTGTATAGAGAGAAAAAAGGTGAAAGTTGGGTTTTTAATTTAACTTAGCTCTAGGCACTAATTTCATAGTTTTCTTCCTGGTTCTCTTCTGATTCTACTTCTAGTTTATGTGAATGACGGAATACATTTTGCTAACCGCTAGCAGAGGTGAAAAATCGCCAAACGTATTATTTAAGTTGGAAGAGTTGATAAAGGAACCTTCATACTTAACAGATACAAAAGGTATTTCAAATTCTAGCCATTGTAGAACTACTTGACTGCACTCCTGCATACTGAAGGTATTTCAAAAGATTTATGACATGCATCTTGAGGTGATGGTAAATTATTGCTTGCACTCCAATTGACTGCACTCTTGCTCCTGCATAATGAAAATAAAAAGTCAATATATATATATATATATATATATATATATATATATATATGCGTGCGCTTGTAACGATTTTTTGATACTCCATATAACTTAGGGGTCATTTGGTTGATTAATGTATTGTATAACTAATCCCAACATAAAATGATAATGTCACATAAGAAAAATAATTTATGCGTTATTTGATGCAAAATTCGTTTGGTGGTATCAAACCACACTTAAGTTATGCAAAAAGATTATGTGTTATTTTATGCGGGATAGAATATATAGAATAAGAAAATATATAGATAAATGGAGTTATGCATGCAAGGAGTTGATAAAGGAACCTTCATAGAGAAGGAATCTTGGAATTGTGAAAAAGAAGTGCCTTTTTAGCTTCCATTAATAAACAACAAATTAAGCTAATCAAGAAAAAAGGGCTCCCACTAACTATATTTTGATTTACTTTAATGTTGGTTCTCCCTCATCACCATTTTTGCTTTCTTTCATGCTAAGTTTCAGCCTCCCCACTATATCTCTTTCTCGCTCTCTAGTTTATGTTTTGCTCATTCTCTTCAACTTTCCACCTTTTGCTTTCCTCATTCTTGAACTAACAATCAAAGGTAAAATGCACTTCTTTACTTTGCTAAATCCTTTTGTTATCTGCTTATTTTGCTAGACTCTAAATACCCATCTTGCTCTTTCTATCTTTTGAATCTTTAGCAAAAAATTTACCTTTTTGGTATGTGGTTTTTTTTGTGTGTACATTTTGTTGGTTTTTTGCTGCTGTGCTGATAAATTTTTAATCTTTTTATTTTTTAAAATCTTGATCACTACAAATAATGATAAATGCAGCTCTCTAAATCCTATCTTATGTGGGTTTTCTGTACATTTTGTTGGTTTTTTTATGCTTATGTCCTGGAAAAAACTTTCAACTTGTTTGGATGTTCGTTATATATCGTTTTATAATGTATCGTATTATATTGTATTGTATCGTTTGATAAATACAATGTTTGGATAAATTGTATTATTTGACGTTGTTTCATGATGTCACGTACGAGCAATATGAATAAAAACTTGCATTATTACAAAGAAAAATTATGGAATGGGGTAGATTAATTATATAAAAAGTTTTGGATAAAGGATACCATTGAATAATAATAAAAGGCAAGATGAGAGAAAAAGACAAGGTAACGATGCGACCGCACCAAATCGGTCGTTATATAAAGTGACACTTTTCGTGATTACGTAATGACGTATTTAACGATACAATATAATAAAATTTAACTAACAGTCAAAACAAACATCCAATACAAGTTGTTAATCTTTATGCAATTTTTCAGCTTTGTTTGAATATGGGGGTGTTTGTTTTTTGTATATTTTTTTGGTTTTATGCTAATGTGCTGGTGAAAATGTAATCTTTTTTATTTATCAAAAATCTTGATCACCATTTTTTGAACTAACAAACAATGATAAAATTAAGCTCTTTAGCTTTTTAAATCATGTTGTATGTGGGTGTATTTGTATTCTGTATTTTTGTTGTTTTATGCTAAAGTGCTGGTAAAAATTTATTCTTTTTTACTTATTTTTTGAACTACTATACAATGGTAAATACATCTTTTTTAACTTACTTAACTTTGCTAAATCCTTCTGTTATCTGCTTATTTGCTGAATACTGGATGCCTGCTCTCTCTCTATTCACTGTTCTATTTTTCTATCTTTCTGCAAATTTTCACCTTTTTTGTGTTTGTTGGTTTTATGCTTCTGTGTTGGTAAAATTGTAATCTTGTTTATTATTTAAAAATCTTGATCATTAATCTTGAATAACAAACAATGGTAAATGTAGCTCTCTTTAGTCTTCTTTACTTCGCTAAATCCTGGTGTTTTCTGCTTCTTTGTTGAACACTAGGTGCCCATCTTGCTCTGTATGTGTAATGTTCTCTCTTTCCCTCTCTTGAATCTTTGTGCAAATTTTCACCTTTTTCTGTATTTGGATGTCTTTTTTTTTTTTTTTCTTTTCTTTCTTTTTTTTTTACATTTTTGGGTGTTTTGATATTAAAAATGTGTTTGTTTTTGGATGTTAATAGATTTGCAAGATGTGTTCTTTTTCAGTAAAGAATTTTTCTTTTGTATATTGTATATTGTACGTTTTTTCCGTACATTATTATGTTTTCTCAAGTGTCCTAATTTTCACTTAATGCCTATGAAATAACTTGATATAGTTTCAGTTGTTTGTTTGTGTTCTTTTTAGGCTTTCAATTTTATTACCTGTTGCTAATGTGATTGTGCATTGAATTTATGTTCAGACCTTTTAAGTGAAAATAAGGGTGTGAAAGTTAATTATAATGGCGTCAAGAGGGGGGGCGGAGCTATCCCTGCAGGCAACACGGACACAGACGATGGGGAACATGGGGGAGTCAATGATTGATGATGTAGTGGTTCCATCGTCTCTGGCGGAGATTGATCCTATTCTTCGTGTTGCCAATGAAGTTGAGCCCAGCAATCCCCGTGTTGCATATCTATGTGAGTTCCTGAAACTAAGTGTGCTTGGATCTTACTATGGTGTTGCTGTCTGATTAAGCATCATTATAGTTATTCATTGTTGAACCTTTTCTTGTAATCGAAATAGTCTTAAGTTTTTTTTGTTAACGTAATAACTGGGAGAGATATTTGGAAATTGTGACCTTACTATGATTGATTTTGTTCATCTTGTTATTGTCAAATTCTGACCGTGGACATGATCTTATACAAACATCCTTTCTAGTTGTCTATTCTAACGTTCAGACATCGTTACTCTGGTTGTAGGTCGGTTTTATGCTTTTGAGAAAGCTCATCGGTTAGATCCCACTTCCAGTGGACGTGGTGTGCAGCAATTTAAAACATCCCTCCAACGGCAGCTTGAAAGGGTAAGTGGTCAAGCACGGATTCTTTCCTTCTCCAATATTTGCTTATCTATTACTTCTTTTCGTTCTTTCTTTTCCTAGTGCTATATTTCTTGCTTTGTGGTTTAGGGTGATCACTAATCAATTCTGATTGAAGACCCAAGATATGTTTGTGTGTAACAAATTTACTTTTCAGGAAAATGATCCGACCTTGATTGGAAGGGTTAGAAAAAGTGATGCACGTGAAATGCAGAGCTTTTACCAGCATTACTACAAAAAGTACATTCAAGATTTGCAAAATGCTGCTGAGAAAGTAGGCCGGTGGGTATTTTGCACCCTTGTTAGAGATTTGTTGTTCCTTCTCGTAGTGCTCTCTTTCTCGCTTTTAGTTTATACTGAAAGTTGTTTATCTCATCTTCTTTAAAAATTTCCAGTGCACAACTTACTAAGGCTTACCAAACTGAAAATGTACTCTATGAGGTTTACCGGGCGCAAGCAGTAGAAACCGATCTCGAGGTGAGAATGAAAGTAATTTTCAAGGAGAAATGATTGCTAAACCTTCTGTTTCTGCTTACTTTACAACCTCCAGCTTTGACTTGCCATAAGTCTACTGCTTTTCCTTGTTTATAACATTGTTTTCTTTGTATGTGGCGGATAATTGATCGTCCATTACTCGGATTTTGGAAGCTCATCATAAAGTTGCTCAGAATCTTCCTTTGGATAGTGTTAATCAGACAATTATGAGATTTCCAAAGGTTTGTATTCGCAAACAGGATTTCCAGCTATAGGCATTTCTTTACCTTTGCCTTTCCTTTTCCACCTATTGCTTTAACAACTCTTTTTTCCTCCTTTACAGATTCGAGCTGCTGTTTACGCTCTCCAAAATACAAGTGGTCTTCCATGGCCCAAGGATTACAAGAAGAAGAAAGATGAAGATATTCTTGATTGGCTTCAAGCCATGTTTGGATTTCAGGTTGAACAGTTTCCTTTTATTGTTGTTTTTACTTGCTATTTCATACGTCTTTTCAGGTTAGAAACTTTATCTCGGTTAGGATGGAAATATATGCTTTAATGAGCTCGTTTCTTTTGTCTATTGCTTCTCAGAAAGATAATGTTGCAAACCAAAGGTAGCATCTTATTTTGCTACTTGCAAATATACACATACGCCACTATCCAAAGCCTGACCAGCAACCAAAGGTTTGGGACAAGATACTGCTTTCTGTTATTGATGAGTGATCAAAAAATTTCCTCAACTGCTAAATATAATTTTAGTTGAAAGGATTGCCATACTTGGCCAAGAAAGAATACCATTTTTCTATCTTTAATTGGATTCTTGAATTTGATTGTTTTGTTAGAATCTGCTCGCGTGTTGACAGTTAGAGACTACTAGATGTTTAGCAAAGTAACTCTCAGTGAGGACTTTGAGACTGTTAAAAACATAATATATTTTTGAGTTACTACTCTCACTAAAGCTCAAGGAGCAATTTTTTCTAACAATGCAATTAATTCCATGCTCAAAAGAACATGGAAATCCTCAAAAGAACAATGATGTGTAGTCAATAATTTTTTTCATCGTTCATTGTTTTGTTCTGTGTAGTTGGATGAGTGTGCTCTGAATGAAGCCATGAACAATCTTTTCAAAAACTACAAGAAATGGTGCAAATATTTGGACAGGAAAAGCAGTTTATGGTGAGAAGCTTCTCTTTAAATTCTTGAAATGGTTATGTCCTACTGCCTTCAGACATTAACACTTGAAGTGAAATTCAGCTTTTTAGAAAAACAGCTAATATACCTTAAACTTTCATCTAACATCTTATTTTATTGATTGTTATCTATCGAAGTAGACATTATAAAGGTCTGCAGCTTTGATGCTTTGTCCTTCAGAACAGGATAACGTGTATCCGTAGCTTCCTTTAGCATCTCTCGTAGATGTGTTCGTCTGTAGAAAAGAGCCGAAGACTTAGCAAATTAAGCTCATCTTTCATTTGTATATGCTGATCTTTTCTTCATTGTCAAAATTTCCAGGTTGCCAACCATACCACAGGAAGAACAGCAGTGTAAATTATTATACATGGGATTACATCTTCTCATATGGGGGGAAGCTGAAAATTTAAGATTCATGCCTGAATGCCTATGCTATTTTTACCATCATGTAAGCTTTTAAAGTGCTCATGTTTTATGAATTTATGTTTTTTATGTTACTTTTTGCATTTATCACAAAGAAAATCGCAGAAGTCAACATTGATGTAATCAGTTGGAATTCTTTGCATGATAGCAGAGATGTACGCTTGTAGTTTCATGGCAATATCTTTTATCGCATTGTTCTTTGTCAAAAGTTGAATAAAGTATTTTCAAAAAAGAGTAATTTTCTTAAATAAAATAAGATTACCATGGTACATTTCCATTTTAATTGACACCATATGTTTGCTTTTATCCAAATAAAATAAGATTACCATGGTACATTTCCATTTTAATTGACACCATATGTTTGCTTTTATCCATGAGTTTCTCAGCTGCTGTGGCGAATTATTTATATTTTCTTTACTATTTACCTTTTATAGTATGCTTCAGATATTTCTTGTTACGTTAAAACATTTGGATCTCACGCTTTAGTTTCTCATGTAGATGGCATATGAGCTCTATAGCATGCTTGTTGGCAATGTTAGTCCCATTACCGGTGATTATATTATGCCAGCTTACGGAGGGGAAGATGAGGCTTTCTTGCGAAAAGTTGTTACTCCTATTGATGAAGTGATTGCACGGGTATTACATGCATTTCAGAGCTATCTGTTCCTCTCCAATCTATTGTATTAAAAAAAAAAATCAGTTGTGGTATTTTACCTTTCTTTAGAACTTGAAGGAAAGCCAAGGGCCTATCGGAAACAGTCTCTCTACCCTATCGGGGTAACGCTACCTTCCCCAGACCTCAGTTATGGGATTTTACTGGGTCGTTGTTGTTGTTGTATAGAACGTGAGGGAAAATCAATTTTACACCCTTTTCTGTCATTTTCAGGAAGCTGCTAGGAGCAGAAGAGGAAAAGCAAAGCATTCCCAAAGGAAGATCTATGATGATTTAAACAAATACTTTTGGTAGTCAACCTTTCTGTTTTCTGTTTGTTTTTCTAGCTCAGTTAATAGATATTTTGCTCAATTTTACTCAAAAAATGTAGGTCAGTGAACTGCTTCAGGTTAGGTTGGCCCATGCGCGCTGATGCTGATTTCTTTTGCCTCCCTGTGGAAGAACTTCGAGTTAAGAGAAACAGAATCTATTTTGCATATAGGGTATCCGTTACTAATATATCACTATTATCTAAAGACATCTATATGCATATACGTGGAATTTTTGCCGAACTTTACAGGTATTTACCGGTGACCCCTCATTCTATAGCACAGGTCTTTGGAATTCAACAAAAATCGGTTTTATATATAGGATGTCCGCTATTAATATATCATTCCAAAGATATATATATATATATATATATATATGTATACATAGAATTTTTGCCGAGCTTTACGTGTACCGCTGACCCTTCTCTGTATTGCATAGGCTCGCCCGTGGGAAGAACAGTAGCAAGAATGGAACGGAGATGCTGCAGAGCTGTACAGAAGTGCAGCTAGAGAGTTCAAGGCAAGTTAAGTTAACCTAAGGCTGGAAGAAGCAAGCTCTAGATAGAAACATAAACCAGCTTAAATATTTGTCACATGAATTTACGTGTGTTTGGATTGTTGTTACATATCGTTTTATATATAATGTATCGTATTGTATTGTTTAATGAATATTACGTTTGAATAGATTGTATCGTTTGTCGGCGTTTCATGACGTCACGCACTAACAATATAATATGAAACATAAACTTGCAACATTACTAATAAAAAATAAGATCGGTACAGAGTAGAATTATTATATAAAAAGTAGGCCAAAAATAAAA
Source organism: Nicotiana glauca (assembly GCA_026770625.1). Classification (NCBI taxonomy): domain Eukaryota; kingdom Viridiplantae; phylum Streptophyta; class Magnoliopsida; order Solanales; family Solanaceae; genus Nicotiana; species Nicotiana glauca. The sequence goes on along the minus strand of MU762003.1, from coordinate 12,685 downwards.
TATATTTCTTTAATAATAAGGAAGAGCAAGATGAGAGGAAAAAAACAAGGAAATGATATCACCACACCAAATTCGCCGTTTCATAAAGTTGCATTTTTCGTCGTTACGTAATGATGGATTCAACGATATTTAAGTAACAATCAAAATAAACATTGTATTTAAAGCAAGAATACGATTTGTAATACAATAGTAACAACTATCTAAACAAAGTTACTGCTCTAATTAGTTGCAGTGTCTAACTGTAATATTTATTAGTTTCTTCACTCGTATTCATTGTTACACTACTGGTGTTTGCCATGCAGTCCCAACTCTTAACATTAAAAATCACATTTCAGTGCATTTTTGTAATAATTGCAAGAAAATAAACGTATTTGTGCATTTTTTTGTCTAATCATGATCTAAGTTGTCTATAGTTATGTATTCAACACTTACTGAATCAACTGTAGCACCAGGCTCAACATCTTCTTTATCCTGATAATTAAATTTATAAGTATTACCATTTTTTTGACATGTATAAAAGTAAGTAATTCAATAAAAAAAAATTCCCAAAACAGTAATAAAAAAACTCCAAAAAATCTCCCGCCTTCAAGGATCACTTTGGCAAAGTAGCAGACATCCATCGATTCAACGACAATGACTGAGTCTCGTGAGAAATTTAAAAATAGCCAGATCTACCACTGGTCGTTGGAAAATAGCCAAGTTTCAAAAGTCATCGAAATTTAGCCACTTTTTATGTAAAGAGAAATCTGAGCGAAAACACTGTTCAAAATCCGGAAAATACGCCCGCAAATTTTACGGGAGTTCAAGCATAAGTTATGTTGGAACTCCCGCATATTTTACGGGAGTTCCAGGATAACTATGTCAGAACTCCCGTAAATTATACGGGACCGGTCCCTGTTGCAGCAAAATAGTGGCTATTTTTCATTGATTTGGTAAACGCTGGCTATTTTTGATTGACCAGTGTAAAAACTGGCTATACCATGATATTTTTACCTGAGACTCTGCTTGAATTGCTTAACAGGCCTTTAATCTTGATTTTATTAAACTAAGTTTTTAATATTTTTGAACATCCTTGTGGTCACTAACTCAAAGCCACTAAGAGCATGTTTGGAAAACTACCTAGGAATTGGATTTGGGTGTAATTACACAGTTTGGCATGTTTGTTTGGTCAAGTAATTATTTGGTCAGTATGGAATTGGGTGTAATTGGATGGGCGCAATTACACTCTCCAATTCTCAAGGGGGAGGTGAGAATTAGTGGTAATGATACTGTGCAATTACAAGGTTATTTTTTATTTTATTTTCTTTTTATTTTTATTTTAATTTATTTTCTTTATAACTTTTTATTTCTGTTATTTTAATTTTTAAAATTTTATTTTTACATTTTAATTTCTTTTAAAATATATTTTTCTTTGTACATTATTTATCTTTCTTTATTTCTTGTTATTTCATGCAATTACTTATATTTTATTTTTATTTATTTTATAATTCTATTTTTTGGAACTACACCTCCTAATATTATAACTAATGAGTTATTTACAAACTTATCATATAATAAGTGATGTAATTAAAGTAAAATTTCATTGTTAAATGTGATTATAAACTTATTATGTTTCCTAATCTAAAATTATAGTGGAACTTACTATTATTATGTTGGAATTTGACATATGCTAAATAATTTTTTTTGAATTTTGAAATTGCGTTATATTCATGATTCTAATTTACTTGTTTTAGTAGTATCGGCTTACGTCGCATGTTATTCATTTTTTAGTTAGAATTGATAGATCAGTATTGCCAAACATTTGAATAGTATTATGACATTATATTTGTAAATATTAATTTAATTTATCAAATACTAATTCCATGATGTTCTTACAAAAAACGTATATTTTTTAATTTATGTACGTATCTAAACTAAATATTATTAACTTAAAATATATAAATAAATTGTTTTTACAATATTAATTATAAATATATGATTATTTATTAATGTATATTCACGACAAATATATATCTTAAATACCAAATATAATATCATTTATACTTATAAAAAATTATAGGCATATATTTATTATATTAATTTTTAAGTTTTGATAATTACTTATTTTAAAATTTAATCTAACTGTGTAATTACACTTGTACAACCAAACAGTAAACTTGTAATTACGCTATAATTACACTATGACAAACAAACAGGTCGTCGTAATTACACAACTGAGTAATTACTAGGTTGTGTAATTACTACCCTAGTAATTACACTAATTCTAATTACAGGGTGGTTTTCCAAACAAACTCTAAGTTTTCAAGGAGTTAGCATGTCAGATTTTTCCATTACAAGCTGACATATCTGTGTCAATAATGGTGTCCCCGCTGCGCTCAAATTATGGGTCCGCGATGTGTTCAAATCCTGGGTTCACCTTTGACTGTAACACCAGGCTCAACATCTTGATTTATACACTTAATCACTTCAGATACCCCTCTACTACGAGAAAAAGGTTTAAATATACCCTTCATTATACTTTGGGTCCAAATATACCTTGCCGTAATACTATTGGTTCAAATATACCTCTCTTCTATTAAGTTTGTCCAAGGTGAAAATTCAATCTTACGTGGCACAGACATTTGATGAGGTGGATGCCACATGGAAATGTCACCTCAGCTCCCCTAATACTTATATAAAAGACTAAAATTTGAAATACAATATTTTTCATGGTAGCGATAATGGTGACAATAATTGTGGAGCGGAAGAAAATTTTAGTTGTGGAAAAAAATAGAAGCGAGGTAAAATGGGTTAGGGACGCTAAGATGGCAAGTCATGTGACATTCACCTCATCAAATGTCAGTGCTACGTTGGATTGAATTTCCACCTTAGACAAATTTAACAGAAAAAGGGTATATTTGAACCAATAGTACAACGACATGGATATATTTAGACTCAAAGTATAACGAGGGATAAATTAAAACTTTTTCTGACAGTACAATGATATATTTGGCCCTTTTCTTATCTTATATATGACAGTGAAGGGCTTATCAGAGAAAACTTGCGGTAGGATATGATGTTATAACCATTTTTCCTACGCCTTAACCAAATAGGCAACTGTAGGTTTTACAGAGTTGAAGCAATGGTGTTGACATATTCTCAGTTGAATAAATCTCCCTAATTTAGACTTTTGGTAGCTTATTAATGAGAATATAATTTAGGAAAAGGAAAGCGAAAAAACAAATTGAATAACATATTAGCTTGAGAAAAAAGAAAGTATAACTTATGCTTTTGGGTTGTGTCAAGGGGATTCAAAACATAATAAATAGAGGTAAAAAAAAAAAAAAAAAATTGCCTTACGGTGTAATTTTTGGCGAAGGAGG
>MU762002.1:14729-58503 GCA_026770625.1 Nicotiana glauca | reverse complement strand
AAACAAGTAATATGCTAATAATCTATCTATATATTATTAAAAGCCAAAGAAAAAGGCACCATATTAATACAAGTGATGGCCTAGATAAAAGTCGCATGACATAATTAGTTAATAACAAAAATATTATTTATTAAAAATTAACAAAGAAATTAACTACTCAAATATTAGTGAGGGTTGGGTACATCGTATTGACAAATAAAATGATAATTAAAATTTATTAAAATAATACGGTCTAATAGTATCAAACAAGAATGATTATAATTTAATTTTTTTTTTTAATATTGACCGCGCATCGCGCGGGTACGACTACTAGTCTATTCTAACAACACTCACTCAAAATAAAGCAAAAATTTAATTTTTTTTGCTACAAATAGTTAATTGGCTAATATTAGTAATATTTTATCAATTGGCCAATTTTTGTAATGAGCTACTTATAAATAGACATAGCTCGTAATTTCTTTTAAAAATACATCGATAGAGATTATCCATTATCCAACAATCAGAGTCTGAAAATAAAAAAATATCCTATATAAAAGTTAAAAATTATAAAATTATTATACGAAAAGTTAAAAAGTCTTTTCTTTAGTCATTATCAATAAATCAAGATGACATCTTTCATAAGAATAAAACACTTATTAAGTAAGCACTAGTAAATAGTTGTGAAGTGAGTCATAAGATTCTCATATTGTAATGAGAAAACAAGTTTTGAAAGACTAAAAATTCAAAACTAAGTCTCGATTTTTTCTTTAGAAAAATCTTCATTTTCCCAAATTATCAATATCCTCTACTCACTTCATTTAAAAACGATTGGCACTACTTTCTTATTAATTCATTTGAAAAAGATCGACACATTCCAATATGTTCTTAAAGAAGAGATTTTATAATTACGTAAATGTTATAACTTGTTAAAAATTACAAGTTTCAAAAGTTTTATAGCCACATAAATATTATGATATATTTAGGATCACAAGTTTTAAAAGTCTTCTATTAAACTTTGTGTCGAGTCAAACTGAGACAAACAAACTAAAAAAAAAGGAGTATTATTTTTTATATGTTAAAAAACTTAGTTTAAAGTAACATAAAACTAGAAAATAAACAAGAATGTAGAGAGAAAGAGAGGAGATATTCTTATTTCTTTCATGTATTCAAGTGTGTACAATGTGATGTCAAAACCCTCTATTTATAGGATGACATTGAGGTAATACAAAGAAATGTCATGAACATAGTACCTATTGAGAACATGGGAGAAGATTATGGGAAGGTTATGGAGGTGTGGGAGTTACAACTATAATGGTGAGAAGTAGTGGGGATCATCTACATAATGGAGAAGAATAGTGAAAGTTATATTTGATTAATGGACATCCATATAATATGTATTTCATAACACTCTACCTTGGATGTCCATATATAATGTGCCTCGTTAAAACCTTACTAAGAAAAAACCATGTGGAAAAAATCTAGAAGAAAAAAGAGTACACGCATTATTTGTTGTCTATTAAAAACATTGCCAGAAAAATCCAGTGAGACAAAATCTTAGCTAAAGAAAAAAGAGTACAGTGCGTACTTGCCTCCCCTGATGAAAACATCAATTTGTTTCTCATAAATGACGTGTTCCAATCTTGTATATCAACTTATAAAATATTGAGGTTGCCCATGCTTCACTGAACAGAACACCAAATTATCAAGCAAATAAATTTGTTGAACATTTATTTTACCGCTTGGTGAAGATTGCGTCTTTTAAAGAACTTTGATGAAATATATGCTTTATTCTGTGTCCTTCAATATAATCCTTCTTTTAATTGAGATGAACAAATAGCTTCTCCTTCACTATGTTTGGAATCTTCTCTTCAAGAAAAAGTCACATATTTATTGTGTGTTAAGTCACTTGCTTTATCAGTTGCTAGTATGTTGACATAACTTGGATAAGTATCAACATTTGACTGCTTTGTGAAACAATAATATGGTAGTACCCTCACATACAAATAAATTGTCTGGAACGAACTTTAAAAAATGCCTGCATTTGAATAACCATCAAAATCTTGACATTATTTGTTAGAATAAACAAACCAATATCAATGATTTCATTTGCAATATTATACTAATAGTATTCCAATATCTTCACAAGGAATAAAACGATATCTCGCTAGTATATTATTATAATCATGGTTCTAGCAAGATATATAGTACACCAATTGCAATAGACACAAAAAAAAAATTATGTACGTCATGATTGCTCTAATCCACATAAGGATTTGTTGAAGTTTTATTTAATAAATTTCTTGGTAACTTTAATATGCTTCAGAACAATGTAAATCCTTCAAGGATTTTCATTATACGCATATCAAAATTTTCATGTATTGCCAAATTAAAACCTGAAAACGATTTCATCCACCACAGGAAAACATATCTCCATATAATTAATGCCATGATATTTACGAAAAATCTTGTGTCACACGTCAGTTTTGTGTCTATCGACTTGATTTTTGTATCTCACTTTCGGTGTTGGGGCTATCCGTCCAACTTTACATTTTTCAAGTGAAGTCAATTTCATTGCATATTTTCATTTGGCCAATCATTTATCTGTAAATTCCATGACAGATTTGAGCTCAAGATCCTCGTCGGTATTAGTAATATTGAGAGCTACATTATATCAATAATATCGTCAATGATCATTTTACATCGGTTCCATCATCACACAATAAACATAACTTAACGAGATCTCATTATTTTCAGGTACCTGAGCCTCTTCCATGAGGTCTTATAAAGTGTTATGTCGTAGTGCTCTTCTAGAGCACTTGCCTCCTTATTATGATCATTTTGAACATTTGCTACACTCCTTCTTCAAGGATTTTTATCTTTGGAACCAATTAGTCTATTACGCTTTATACGTTCATAGACTCTGTCCATCACAGACTTTATTTTAGTTGGAGCATTATCAACTGAAATATGATATTTATCTTTGGGTCAGCAAATGCACCTGGTAATAGTTTGCAAATGAATTATCACATGAACTTCAAGTATACATTTTCTTGTACGAGGATCTAGATTTACACATAATAAGTCATTTCACGTATAACTTTTATAATAGTCTAATATTTTAAGAGTGAACTTTTAATTTTTTTAACCTCCTGTTAAATTTGTGCAGATGTAATAATTGTTACACATTGCAAATTAAAAATCAAAAGTAAGTAATTTTAATCTATTATCTAAAAGTTTAATAAGTGGGCCAAGCCCACCTTGTTAATACGTGGGATTATCTTATAAGGAGTTTGGTATACTAGTCATTAGGACTTATATTTGATAAGGATAAAAAAAATCAACTAGCAGCGGACGGCGGCAGTGCGACGAAAAATAAATGATCGTTTGGGTTCGATTAACTTACACTATATGAAAATCTCGTGTGGAGAATTATAAACAATCATGTATATGAATATATTAATCTACTTCTATCCTTCAGTTGCATATTAATTTGAGTTGAAGTAATTAGTTTAATGATGATACTACGATTGAATGTAATTATAATGGCTATGATTTAGGATAGAATAATTATTATGCAATCACGAGATTAATCATTATAGCAATTGAAAATATAGGTTAACGTATTAGTTCTATTGAAATGTCACTGTTCTGGGCGTTATGTACTATTTGTTTTAAAAAAAAATTGTATACTTGCTAGGAATATTATTTTGGCACAAGATTACAAAAATGTTGGATATAAGATTCATCAATTAAGTTTGGATGGTGATATTAAAATATGTTTTGACCTTAAAATATGTATTTTAGGTTGAAAAGACAGACATTTAACCTTAATCTTGAAATTTATGAAATATAATATTTGATATGTCAGCACTAGGATTAGAACTTGATTATACATTTCGACTCTATGACTTATAAATAACTCGAAAATATAGTTAGATCGGGATTTAACCATAATGATGGGAAGTTTTAGTTGTCTATGATATACCTTAACAAAATAAAAAAAAATTAATAATAATAATAATAATAAAATGACTCCGACTAGAATGATTGATAATGCTAATCAATATTTTGTATAGATTACGGTCATTGGAGGCCGACTGGTTGGTGTTTTGGACGTCGCCAAAATTGCGGGACTGGTTGTTATCAGGTAAGTGAGACTTTAAGCTTTGATACTTGCTTTTCTAAAATCCGCTTTGAAAGTGTATTTTCTCTGCCTGGTCCATATGTTGGGACAAATGTGCGCTTGGCAGAATCGAGGGTCTTAGACTAGTCGCACATATATTATTTTATGAAAGTACCTTTAAAAAAAATTATTTTATAAGTTGTTTGATAGTTTGATACGGCTGTGCGCCATGATGTTGAGTTTGATAGTTTAATTCGGCTATGAGCCATGATATTGAGTTTGATACGGCTGTGCGCCATGATGTTGAGTTTGATACGGCTATGCGCATGATGTTGAGTTTGATACGGCTACGCGCCATGATATTGAATTTGATACGGTTGTGTGCCATGGTGTTGAGTTTGATACGGTTGTGCACCATGATGTTGAGTTTGATACGGTTGTGCACCATGATGTTGGGGCATTGTGTATGCCTTTATACATCACCCGAGCATTGTGTATACTTTTTGATATATTTAGGGCATTGTGTATGCTTCAGTGAGCATTGTGTATGATTCAGTGAGCATTGTGTATGCTCGGTTACATATTTGAGGCTTTATGGTACCGTTGTGGACTCGTAGGTGTTGGTAAATTTCTTTTACTGCAATTATGATAATCCTTTAGTGGGTATTCTTGTTGGTTAATTCTTAATAGCTCTGTTGATGTACATATATTGAGTTATTGTATAATTATCATCTTTACTATATCATTCGTGTTGTGGTGTGTTTGTACTTTCTAACACTTGTTCTAGAGGTATTTAAAGTGGCGGATCGATGATCTTACTGTGTTAAATTTATATAACTCACTCCTTACCTGCATCTCTATGCAGATACCGTTGTGGGAGATAAAGCTAGTGGCTGGCGAATTTGTTCGAGTGGATCCTATTTCTGAGGTGAGCCACTGCATTGTTCGTGGAGACTTTCATTTCAGACTTACCTAGCTCGCATTAGTTATTTTCTTTTTCCTTGGGTTTGCATACCTGTCAATAAAACTCATGTTACTCTGTTAGATGCTCCATAGTCTTAGTGTGGAATTTGGGCTAGAGTTGTATTATTTGGGTGATTGTTGGATTTTTAGCAATTGACTAAGGTATTGGGTGATAATCATCTCCTCTTTAATTATAAATAATACTATTAGTCCTGCATCCTTTTCTCTCAGTGTTTGTGTAAATGGTTAATCGTTAGAGAAAAGGGTTCGCCTGGCATATGGTGTTAGCTGGGTGCCAGTCACGTCTAGGGGGTAGTTTGGGACGTGACAAAGTTGGTATTAGAGCGTAGGCTTTAAGTCCTGGGTCATGGAATAGTATTTAGTAGAGTCTTGTTCATGGGTATGTAGGCACCCATACTTATGACCTAGAGGCTACTAAGCATTTAGGACGTTTTCCCTTTTTTTCATTTCTTGATCGTGCGTTGAGATAACTTGAGTGTGACTTTGGATTGTCCCTTTCGCAGATGGTTTGTACACGCGCATCCGCCTCTGTTGGACAACACACTTGATTTGGAAGTTTTGAATAAAATATATGAGATTGAGGGTGGCCTTAAATTCATGGGTCGTTGTATGCATTGGTTCTGTTTGAGAATCGACTGGTTAAATTTTGGGATAACTCGAGTTACGAAAGAAATCTCGCAAGAGAGTTAGTAAAATGTTTGAATGTCAAGACTCTATTTGAATGGTAACGTGATCTAGGATACGACTTTTGCCTAAGAGCAAATTATACAATATTCGAGTTTGCAGATACAACCCTCCATTATGAGTTTGAAAAGGAGAGAAAAGATATGAGCGGTAAAATAAGAGGTGTAATAAATTAGCCACGTCTAGGTTGCTTGACATGATGGTAAAATATATCTAAGGAAAGTGATTATATATTTCTTAGCTTAATGCCTCTTGAAGCGATTTTATAGTATTAATGGTATCGTGATAGTGATATTATACGTGTGACTGTAGCGTAAGAATGAACAATTCAAGTGCATTAAATATAATTATGGTATTGGCACCACAAATGCAAAATCCATTAATGGTAAGAGTTCGTGTATGAATGCTAGCTGGTGAAAAAAAAACTTAAGTGTATGTCTATGCACCAACATAGTAAGAGGTTGATTATAAAACTTAGTACACAGTGACATTATTAGCTAGTGAAGTAAGGGTTAAACGTGGAGCAGTGAGACTGCCACGTAACAAAAAGAAATAGATGAAAATTAAATAAAGTTGAGTACTTAAAAAAACGGAGACTCAAATGGCATGACTATTTCTGAGAAAAGTAATCAGTTTATACAATTTTGTTAACGTACATTGTGTTCGATAAAGCATATATTTGAGGAAGAATAGCAACATATTATAGATGATTGAGTATATGAGGATAAAAAAAAATCTGAGTACTTAGATCTACCATTTGGTTTTAATCTAAGTAGGGGACTTTTACTATAGGGCAATTTATCAGATATATGTGGACATGGTTCAGAATTGTGATATACTAACGAATTTGTTATAACTTAGCATGGTTGAATTAGGTTATCTTGGGTTTGGATTAGTCGACTTCGTGTTTCTTTACACTTGCTTGCTATGAAAGACTGTCAAATTTCCTATTTCGATTAAGCTTATTATAGAGGATTCGCTTGGTATGCCTTTAGGCAAAGCTATTTCGTTAATAAAAAGTTCTAGATATTATAAGCAAAAAGGGTATTTGTTGTATTTAACTATAACTTAGGGTACCAGAGTTGAGTAACCGACTATTGAATTAGTCTTTGTGATTAATAAATTTTCGAGTGTATTTTCAGAAGACTTGTTGAGTGCACCCTTATTAAGGAGATAGACTTGGATACTAAGATATTTCTAGAAACCTAATCTATATTTATTTTATGTTATAGAGTAACTTTGTAGGTCAAAGGAACTAAAAGAAAAGTTACAAGATTTTCGGGGTTAAGAGGTCACTAGACAAAATATATCACTTTTGAATTGATTAAGTTCAATTAGTTGAGAAAAAATAAACTGGTAGATCCATATATGTATTATCAATAATTAAACTGAAGATTTAAAGTGCGATGAATGACAATTCCCCCCCCCCCCCCATATGATTAGGTGATTTGCACCCTCGGTTATATGGTGTTATCTTATATTCAAAATAAAAATTGTCTGAACACCATGAGTGAAAGATAAAAGAGTTAGATACTCAGAAGAACAAATACCAAAACTTGCCATGATTGGTACCCAAAAAAAACTTGTCATGGTTGGTGTGAACATATGGTGATAACTTTTACATAGTCGAATGCGCTAGTTATCGTCGTGGACTAGATGAACCGAGTATTCAAAATTGTTCTTAAGTCTTCTAATTATTAGTTTATTAACGACATATGAGAATATTTTCATAGTTGATAGAAAAATATATAACATTGAAGAGGGCCTTATAGACATCGAAATAACATTAATTAAATACCAGCACCATATTTATAAATCTTTATTCTTATAGTGTGATATTGTGAGACTTGTGATTTTCAGTAAAAGTGTGATATATCAAGGGTATTAATCCTGCTAAGGCTAGAGCACTTGTGACACATTTATTTTTGTTTGAGCAAGCAAAGTCTATCAGTGTGAGATTCCTGACCTTATTGGAGGGGTTAATCATCAACACTTAGAGGCAGAACCTATTTAATACTGCATAACTATAAAGCACTATAGTTAAAGAGTTGAATGTGTATATAATCGTGTGGGTTGACTTGAGGAGATTTGCACTCGAAGAGATATAAAGTTTACAATATTCAGTATTTTTGAGATCTACAAATATACATCAGGATTGGAGAAAGTGAGCTAATATTGGTAGGAGATGATACGGGGTATCATAAATATTATTACTTAATTTTATACTATTTATTTGGTAAATACAAATGAAACTTCATGGTTAGTCTATCACATTACTTGAGAAAGTTGTGATCCTAATTTGTAGGAGCGTGATTGGCTTGTTGAGATCTTGTGTTGATTTCGTCCAAATTACCCATACAACATATTGGCCTATATAGCGCTATATTTGAGAGATACTTGCAATGGTACGAAATTTCGCATCATCATATGTGATAATAGTATGCAACATTTATACAGGGGTGTATGGATGTGTTTTAACACAATCGTACGTTAGATTATTAGGTAAGGGCATATGTATATGTTCCATCTTTATCTTACACGAGATCATTGTGTACGGGTGTTTAAATGTGTTCCCACACTACCATATATAGAACAATAGTGTGGTCGTAGAACTTGTATGTGTTCTAGTGCAGTAGATGCATAAGAGAGTATGGTTATCCAGTTCCAATACTAGCCAGATGGATATTATATAGCGAGTGGTTTAAGATCATTGTTTTACCGAGTTTGTACCTCATATTAGTTATTGGATCGTTATGAGGATCTTGTTGTTTGAGGCTCAAATGAAGTTAGTATAATATGCTAGTTGGTTGGTTCGAACCTTAGGAATCACAACTATTGGGTCTGTATTTAGTTTAACAACCTTGGGGAAGTTTGAATTGAATGCAAAAATGACTTCGAATAACATAGTGCAAATAATAATACTATACCGATACATAACACTATGTTATTATTTGCACTATGTTATTCGAAGTCGTTTCTGCATTCAATTCAAACTTCCCCAAGATTGTTAAACCAAATACATACCCAATAGTTGTGATTCCTAAGGTTCGAATCAACCAACTGGCATATTATACTAACTTCATTAGGCAAACCATGAAGTTTAGAAATCTTTAACTCTTTCATTTTAATCCTTTTAACAACTTATATAAATAGGTGATAAAAATTTAAATGATAGCGGAAAATAAAAATTAAGCGGAAGACTTAGACGATTATAATACCAAAATAAATACGAGAAAAAGGCAACATATGTCTCTACCCAGAAACCGGTGTCACAATATTCACGGACTATTTATGATCACTACATACAACTGTCTGAAAGAAAGAACACAATCTGTCTCGGATACAAATGATAACAGAACATAATAACAGATAGAAGAGACGTCGGGCCTTCGAACGCCTGCAGGACTACCTCAGAATCTTGGTGGACTAAAGGCTGGCTCCCCTACTGCTGTTGACCCAGTGCTGCTCCGGTATCTGCACAGAGTGCAGAGTGTAGCATCAGTACAACCGACCCCCTGTGCTGGTAAGTGCCTGGCCTAACCCCGACGAGGTAGTGACGAGGCTAGAACTAGACTCCAGATAAACCTATGCAGTTATATAATATACGGCGAAAAAAATAAACAAGAAATAAGTAGTTTAAAAGGGAGGGGGAAACATGCTTCGGGGAACGTATTAAATCTAGCAAAAGCTAAATAGAAATCTGAAAGGACAATACAATATTTACAACAATACAGTACTACTACTATTGTGGCACACAACCCGATCCCTTATCATTTAATCGTTGTTGCGGCGTGAAACCCGATCCAACATATCATTGTTGCGGCGTGCAACCCGATCCATATCAAACAATAATAATAATAATGTTACGGTGCGCAACCCGTTCCAAATATACAGTCAGTAATAATCATAACAATCGTCCCGACAAGGGATCAACAATAAACTACACTATCCCGACAAGGGAACTCAACAGTACAAGTGTATACATCCTGGCAAGGGAGAATCAGCTATAACCAATCTTAACTCAACTCCTACTCATCTCAGTTATCACCAATTCTCAATCATAAGTAAATTCTAAGAAAATAAACTAAGTCTTTGCTCAATGTCAAGAATTTACGCACTAAAGCATCCATAGCATCATTTAAGAGTACAACAAGTATCAATTTAAGACTCACGGTCATGTTCGACATTAAGTATAGATACTTGTCACCATGCCGATACGTCGTACTTAACAAGAGGCACATAGCAAAAAAGACTCAACTCCTAATCTCTCAAGCTAAAGTTAGACCGAACACTTACCTCAAATTTCCACGGCCAACTCAATCCTTAATTATCGCCTTTTCTCTCGAATTCGACTCCAAATCAATTGTATCCAAGAGATTATGGTGAGGAAATGCTTCAAAAATCGCCTAAGAGCTTTGGAGAAGAAGAGGTTTGTAAAATTTCATGAAAATCCCATCAGTGTTCTGTTTTGGTCTTTTAAAAATCACTGGGCGAAAACACTCATCACGTTCACGACAGGTCCATCGCGTTCGCGATAGGTTAGGCTTGATAAGCCTTCGCGTTCGCGGATTACGGCTCGCATTCGTGGAGTAGAAACTCCTCAAGCCTTGCGTTCGCGTTCAAGGTATCGCGTTCGCGTAGGGTAATTGCCCCACCCCCTGCCAAGGATCAATTGGCCTTCGCATTCGCGTGGCCAGGACCGTGTTCGCGAAGGGATAACCCCCCACTGCCTCGCGTTCGCGACCTATGCTATGCGTTCGTGTAGAAGGAATCTGGTACCTAGGATATTTTCCTTACGCGTTCGCGAGAGGGACCACGTGAACGCGAAGAGTAAAATCCATGGGCACTCAATAGCAAAAACCTGCAACTTTTCTTATATCAAAAACTTCTCGAAACACATCCGAAACACACCCGAGCCCTCGGGGCTCCTAACCAAACACATGTATTAACTCAACAACATCATACAAACTTATCAGTGCGATCAAATCACCAAAATAATTAGTAACAACGAATTAAACCTCAAAATCAAAGAATTTTTCTCAAACTTCATAAAACATCAACTTTAGAAATTTAGGTCTGAATCACGTCAAACGACATCCGTTTTTCACCAAATTTTACAGAAATATCTTAAATCGTATATAAAACCTGTACCGGGCGCCGGAACCAAAATACAGTCCTGATACTATCATGTTCTAATCAAATTTCCTTAAACAATTTCAGAAAATAATTTCTTTTAAAAATTCATTTCTCGGGCTTGGGACCTCGGAATTCAATTTCGGGCAGATGCCCAAGTCCCATATTTTCCTACGGACCCTCCGGGACCGTCAAATTACGGGTCTGGGTCCATTTACACAAAATATTGACCGAAGTCAAACTAACTCATTTTATAACCAAATTTTATCATTTTTCAAGTATTTTTATATTTAAGCTTTCCGGCTACGCGCCCGAACTGCGTACACAAATCGAGGTGACTCTAAATAAGGTTTTCAAGGCCTCAGAAACATATAATTTAGTTTAAAGCAGGTGATGACCTTTTGGGCACATTCTCCACCTCTAAAACAACTGTTCGTCCTCGAACGGACAAAAGAAGGAAGTACCTGAGTCGGGGAAAAGATGAGGATAACGGTTCCGCATATCGGACTCAGACTTCCAGGTTGATGCCTCAGGAGCTGACCTCTCTGCTGAACACGAAAAGAAGGAAAACTCTCCGACCTCAACTGACGAACCTGCCGGTCTAGAATAGCCACCGGCTCCTCCTCGTAAGACAAGTCCTTGTCCAACTGGACAGTGCTGAAATCTAATATGTGGGATGGATTGCCGTGATACTTTCGAAGCATGGACACATGAAACACTGGATGTACGACTGATATGCTCGGCAGCAATGCAAGTCTATAAGCCACCTCTCCCACTCGATCAATAATCTCAAACGGACCAATGAACCTAGGGCTAAGCTTGACCTTCTTCCCAAATCTCGTCACGCCCTTCATAGGCGACACTCGAAGTAATAACCGCTCACCGACCATCAAAGCCAAATCGCAAACCTTGCGGTTGGCATAACTCTTTTTCCTGGATTGAGCTGTACGAAGCCTATCCTAAATGATCCTGACCTTGTCCAAGGCCACCTGAACCAGATCCGTACCTAACAAAAGAGCCTCCTCCGGCTCAAACCATCCAACCGGAGACCGATACCGCCTACCATATAAAGCCTCATAAGGAGCCATCTGGATACTCGACTGGTAGCTGTTGTTGTAGTCAAACTCTGCTAAATGTAAAAACTGATCCCACAAGCCTCCAAAGTCAATAATGCAGGCTCGGAGTATATCCTCCAAAATCTGAATAGTCCGCTCGGACTGCCTGTCTGTCTGAGGATGAAATACTATGCTCAACTCAACCCGTGTGCCCAACTTTCGCTGAACTGCTCTCTAGAAATGCGAGGTAAACTACGTACCTCGGTCCGAAATGATAGATACGGGCACACCATGAAGACGATCAATCTCCCGGATATAGATCTCAGCTAACATCTTAGAAGAATAAGAGACTGCCACAGGAATGAAATATGCTGACTTGGCCAGCCTATCAACAATGACCCATACTGCATCAAACTTCTTCCGAGTCTGCGGAAGTCCAAACACCAAGCTACATATGCAATGATATCCTTCTTCATTCTCCGCCACCAATAATGCTACCGCAAATCCTGATACAGATTTTTAGCGCACGGATGAATAGAGTACCGGGAGCTATGGGCCTCCTCTAAAATCAACTCTCGGAGCCCATCCACATTAGGCACACAAACTCGACCCTGCAGTCTCAAAACTCCATCATCATCTAAGGTAACCTGCTTGGCACCTCCGTGCTGCATCGTGTCTCTAAGGACACACAAATGGGGATCATCATACTGCCGATCATGGCTACGCTCCAATAATGTAGAACGGGCGACCGTGCAAGCTAACACACAACCGGGCTCAGAACATCCAGTCTCACGAACTGATTGGCCAAAGCCTAAACATCCAAAGCAAGTGGTCTCTCACCTACCGGAATATAAGCAAGACTGCCCTTACTGGCTGACTTCCTACTCAAAGCATCGGCCACCACATTGGCCTTTCCCGGATGATATAGGATGGTGATATCATAATCTTTTAACAACTCCAACCACCTCCTCTTCCTCAAATTCAACTCCTTTTGCTTGAACAAATACTGAAGACTCTTATGATCCGTGAACACCTCACATGCCATGCCATACAGATAATGCCTCCAAATCTTCAATGCGTGAACTATGGCTGCCAACTCTAAATCATGAACCGATAATTCTTCTCATGAATCTGCAACTGCCGTGAAACATAGGAAATGACCTTCCTATCCTGCATCAACACTCCACCAAGCCCAATACGAGAAGTATCACAATAAACTGTATAAGGCCCTGAACCTGTGGGCAAAACCAACACCGGTACCGTAGTCAAAGCTGTCTTGAGCTTCTGAAAGCTCTCCTCACACTCATTCGACCATCTGAATTGGGCACCCTTCTGGGTCAACCTGGTCATCGAGACTGCGATAGATGAGAACCCCCTCTACGAACCGATGATAGTAGCCTGCCAATCCCAAGAAACTCCGAATCTCTATAGCTGATGCGGGTCTAGGCCAGTTATTGATTGCCTCAATCTTCTTCGGATCAACCTGAATACCCTCTGCTGATACAACGTGACCCAGAAATGCAACTGAACTCAACCAGAACTCACCACTTCGAGAACTTAGCATATAATTGACTATCCCTCAGAGTTTGAAGAAACACTCTAAGGTGCTGCTCGTGCTCCTCCTAGCTGCGGAAATATATCAATATATCATCAGTGAAGACTATTATGAGCGAATCCAAATAAGGCATGAACACTCGGTTCATCAAATCCATAAAAGCTGCTGGGGCATTTGTTAACCCGAATGACATAACCAAGAACTCATAATGCCCGTACCGAGTGCGAAAAGTTGTCTTAGGGACATCAGATGCCCTAATCCTCAACTGATGGTAGCCAGATCTCAAGTCAATCTTTGAAAATACCTTGGCATCCTGAAGTTGATCGAACAAATCATCAATCCTCGGCAGCGGATACTTATTTTTTATTGTAACCTTGTTCAATTGCCAGTAATTAATACACATTCTCATTGACCGATCCTTCTTTTTAACAAACAACACCGGCGCACCCCAAGGCAAAACACCGGGTCTAATGAAACCCTTCTCAAGCAAATCTTGCAACTGTTCCTTTAACTCTTTCAACTCAGGCAGGGCCATACGATACGGCGGGATAGAAATGGGCTGAGTGCCCGGAGCCAAATCAATGCAAAAGTCAATATCCATGTCGGTCGGCATACTCGGCAAGTCTAAAAGGAATACCTCAGGAAACTCACGAACAACGGGCACAAAATCAATAGAGGGAACCTTAGCACTGGAATCACGAACATATGCCAAATAAGCAAACACCCCTTCTTGACCTTACGCTGAGCCTTCACATAAGAGATAACACTACAGGTAGAATGGCCAGGAGTCCCTCTCCACTCTAAACGAGGCAAACCCAGTAAGGCCAAAGTCACAGTCTTGGCATGACAGTCCAAGATAGCGTGGTAAGGTGATGACTAGTCCATCCCCAATATAACATCAAAATTGACCATGTCTAGAAGCAACAAATCTACACGAGTCTCAAGACCCCAATCACCACAATACAAGAACGATGGACTCGATCTACCACGATAGAATCACCCACCGGTATAGACACATAAATAGGAACACTCAATGAATCACTAGGCATGACCAGATACGGTGCAGAATAAGATGACACATACGAGTATGCAGACCCTGGATCAAATAACACTGAAGCATCTCTATCACTAACTAGAATATTACTTGTGATAACCTCATCTGAAGCCTCAGCCTCGGGCCTAGTTGGGAGAGCATAACATCGGGGATGGGCCCCACCATCCTGGATTATATCTTTGGGAAGGCCTGTAGCTGGCTGGCCTCTACCTCTAAATCTTCTACCTCTACCTCTAGCACCTTTACCCCCACCTCTAGCTGGCTGGGCGGGCTGTGGAACACCTGGTGCCTGAACCATAGCACGGGAACCCTGCTGCTGCGATTGAGTACCTACCAATATCAAACAAGCCCTCCTGATATGACCATACTCACCATACTCATAGCATCCACCCGAGTGCTACGGCTGAGGAAATTGAGACTGACCTTGGTGACCCGAATGACCACCCAAAAAAATCTGGAGTGGCAGTGCACTGATAGGAGCTGTGGTGCACTGTAGGACTGATGATCAGAATACTGCATCTGAGAACCACGCCCACCTGAAGCGCTGTGAGAAACTTGGACCGCTAACTGAAAAGGCCTAGAAGGGTGGCCTCTACCATATAAATATCTACCTCCGGACGAGGTACCACTGAATCTGCCTAAGTGACGGGGTCTCTTGTCTGCCCCATGACCACCCCCTGTGATAGTACCATCTCAACTCTCCAGGCCACATTGGTCGCCTCCTAGAAGGATATCTCACTTTCAGTCTCTTTAGCCATTTGGAGACGAATCGGCTGAATGAGTCCATTAATAAACTATCTCCCTCTCTCCCTCTCAGTGGGAAGTATGATAAGAGCATGGCAAGCCAAATCAAGGAATGTGGTCTCGTACTGGGTGATAGTCATAGATCCATGTTAGAGGCACTCGAACTGCCTCTGATAGGCCTCTCGCTGTGTAATAGGGAGAAACTTCTCCAGAATTGCTGTGTTAACTGCTCCCAGGTGAAGGCTGGCGATCCTGCTGGTCTAGCTAGGCAATAATACTTCCACCAAGTCTTGGCGGATCTAGACAAGCGAAATGTTGCAAAATCGACCTCGTTGGTCTCAACTATCCCCATGGTTCTGAAGAACCTCGTGACAGTTGTCTAGATAATCCTGGGGATCCTCGGTAGATGCACCACTAAAAGTAGTAGTAAAGAGCTTGGTGAACTTATCAAATATCGACAAAGCATCGGTAGATATGGCTGTACCATCGCCGGTCTGAGCTACCACACCCGGCTGAACCGCACCAACTGGCTGAGCTGCTGGAGTCTAAAACTGGGGAGCTACTTGCTTCAGAGTGCGAGTAGTAGGAGTCTCGGATCCTCCTCTATCTTGAGAGATGGCTGGTGCTACATGAAGTAAACATGCCCTAGTGACACTCTCCATAAGGCCCACTAGATAGACCAGAGCATCCTAAAGAACTGGGGTAGCAATAAATCCCTCTAGGACCTGAGCTGGGCCCACCGGAACTATTGGAGCTGGAACCTCGTCATCAAAATCAACCTGAGGCTCTGCTATAGGTGCTGCTGCCTCGGGCTGAGCTCTGCCCTACCTCGGCCTCGCCCTCTTCCCCTCGTGGGAGCTGCTGCTGGGGGCTCGAGCTGCTGATTGGTAGATGAGGAAGGGCGTGTTCTCGCCATCTACGAAAGAATAGATTAGAAATTCAATTAGCATTGAGAAACCAAAACGCATGACAAGAAAGAACAAATGTGAAGTTTTCCTAACTCTGTAGCCTTCGGGGGATAAATACAGACATCTCGGTACCGATCTCTCAGACTCTACTAAGCTTGTCCGTGAATTGTGAGACCTATGTAACCTAGACCTCTGATACCAATTTGTCACGACCCGGATTTCCTACCCTCGGGAGTCGTGATGGCGCCTACTCATAGAAGCTAGGAAGGCCACAAAGTTTAGAAATCTTTAACTCTTTCATTTTAATCCTTTTTACATCTTATATAAACATGTGATAAACATTTAAATGATAGCGGAAGATAAAAATTAAGCGGAAGACTTAGACGATTATAATACCAAAATAAATATGAGAAAACGCCAACATATGTCTCTACCCAGAAACTGGTGTCACAACATTCGCGGACTATCTATGATCACTACATACAAATCTCTGAAAGAAAAAACACAGTCTGTCTTGGATACAAATGATAATAGAACATAATAACAGATAGAAGAGACACTAGGCCAGCGAACGCCTGCAGGACTACCTCAGAATCTCGGTGGACTGAAGGCTGGCTCCCCTACTGTTGCTGACCCAATGCTGCTCTGGTATCTGCACAGAGTGCAGAGTGTAGCATCAGCACAACTAACCCCATGTGTTGGTAAGTGTCTGGCCTAACCCCGGTGAGGTAGTGACGAGGCTAGGACCAGACTCCAGATAAACTTGCGTAGTTATATAATATACGATGGAAAAAATAAACAAGAAATAAGCAGTTTAAAAGGGAGGGGGAAACATGCTTCGGGGAATGTATTAAATCTAGCAAAAACTAAATAGAAATCTGAAAGGACAATACAATATTTACAACAATACAGTATTATTATTGTTGCGGCGCGCAACCCGATCCCTTATCATTTAATCGTTGTTGCGGCGTGCAACCCGATCCACATATATAACTGTTGCGGTGTGCAATCCGATCCATATAATATAATTGTTGCGGCGTGCAACCCAATCCACATATATAACTGTTGCGGCGTGCAACCCGATCCAATATAATATCTATTGCGGCGTGCAACCCGATCCAACATATCATTGTTGTGGCATGCAACCTAATCCATATAATATAATAATAATGTTGCGGCATGCAACCCATTCCAAATATACAGTCAGCAATAATCATAACAATCGCCCCGAGAAGGGATCAATAATAAACTACACTATCCCGGCAAGGGAACTCAATAGTACAAGTGTATACGTCCTGGCAAGGGAGAATCAGCTATAACCAACCTTAACTCAATTCCTACCCATCTCACTTATCACCAATTCTCAATCATAAGTAAATTCCACGAAAAATAAACCAAGTCTTTGCTCAATGTCAAGAATTTACCCACTAAAGCATCCATAATCATTTAAGAGTACAACAAGTATCAATTTAAGACTCACAGTCATGCTCGACACCAATGTATAGATACTCGTCACCATGCCTATACGTCGTACTCAACAAGAGGCACACAACAAATATAACTCAACTCATAATCGCTCAAGCTAAGGTTAGACCGAACCCTTACCTCAAACTTCCACGACCAACTCAATCCTCAATTACCGCCTTTCCTCTCAAATTCGAATCCAAATCAATTGTATCCACGAGATTATTGTGAGGAAATGCTTCAAAAATTGCCTAATAGCTTTGGAGAAGAAGAGGTTTGTGAAATTTTATGAAAATCCCATAAAATTTTAACTGAGAAGCGATTCCGCTTTTGCGAAAATTCAACCACTTCTGCGGTGGAAATTTCGTAGATGCGAAAACTGGAATATTGCTCAAAACCACAGATGCAGTCGAATTTCCGCAAAAGCAGAATCGCTTCTGCGGTAACAGTTTTGCAGGTGCAAAAACTGGGCAGAACTACTAATTCCAGTAGCTTTGCAACGGTGTCTTTTCGGGCCTATTCAACCTGATTTTTTGGCTCAATTGCAATGTTTCAAGTGGCTTAACATGATTCTATTACCCGACTAGCCTTGTGTAAAATTTATGTAGGTGTTTTGAGTTAAGATGGACCCAAACATGAGCGTACAACAACATGAAATTAAAGAAGAGATTGAGGAACCATATGATGAATCACGCTTCATGTCAACTGCATGTGAGCGTCGATATTTGCACGACCTCGTCAATAGAAGGATAATTCTTGAAAAAGGGCATCAATGAAGACAAATTGGCCGAGAAGCTCCTAGAGTTCCATGCCCGGCTCCATTCAACTGGATGGTCATGCTTCATTCCCACTCTTTGCAAAGTTAATGATGAGTGGGTTCGTGAATTTTATGCAAACATTAGGCACACAGATTTTGCCAACCCATAAGTCGTCATCAGAGGAAAATTGGTGATATTTGGGATCGAACAAATAAATGACACTCTTGGTATTCCCAACTATCCAATGGAGTTGGTGCAAGAGAAAGATAATTGTGAAAATAGGGAATGGCTTGTCTCCAAACTCTTCCCTCCTAGTCTGAGAGCCAAATAGGGTAACCGGAGAAAAGAGTTAAAATCAATCGACTTCACTGCTGAAGTAAAAATGTGATTGTACATCCTTTGCAACAGGGTGTCTCCTTGTGGAAACGTCTCAGATGTCTCCTACCCCAGGTCATTGATCATTTCATGCCTCTTGCACGGCATTCCTGTAAATGTCGGGTACTATATCCTGCGGGAGATGAGGGAGTACTTGCGAGACAAGGATGCATGGATGATGTTCCCTTCATTGAACACACATCTATGCATTAGAGCAGAGGTTGATGTGCGTAGCACCGATCGGTGGCTACCAGCTGATAAGCCTTTTCATCCACTAAGAGTGACACGAGAGGGTGGTGTAGTCAAGAGCAAGAAGAAAAAAGTCACCACCATGGCTACTGGTTCAGAGTCCTCTTCACAGACAGTTGCACATGGACCAATCGGGATGCTAAACTCCGAGCTTGCATCTATTCGGGAGTTAGTATCACAGCTTCCGTCTCACGACCCGAGTTCGCCCTCCGTGAACATGTCGTGATGGCACCTAGTCTCTATAACTAGGTAAGCCTAACAATGCGAAAAACAACATAGCTTGCGGAATAATTAATTAAAACTAAACAACTAAAAGAAAAATGTATATAAATGTCGCTCGGCATATACAACTCAATATGCGGAAGTCTACAATATCACCCCAAAACCCAGAAACTCACGGGAACACAAGCTAAAGGAAGTACTGAAAAATGCTCTAATCTCCAGAGATGTCTACAACAAGAGTACGATATAAGGCTAAATACTACAGATAGAGTAAGAAGGAGACTCTTCGGTCTGCGGACACTGCATATGTACCTTGAAGTCTCCGTAGCTCTCCCTGTCTCAAGGATAGTGCGCCTGAGATGAAGTACCTGGATCTGCACATGAAAAACATGCGCAGAAGGGGCATGAGTACACCACAGCGATACTCAGTAAGTGTCAAGCCTAACCTCAGTTGGGTAGTGACGAGGAAGGTCAGGGCCCTACTGAGAACAATAATAATAATAAATCTTGCAGCAATATGAAATAAACAGAAATAATGGGTACAACTATGAAACAAGACAGGTTATACGAGGCAACAATTTAACATTCAGAGAATAAGATAACACAGAGTAAGACAGCTCAATATCAATACCAACAACGAGGATCTCCCAGGATACCGTCCTGTAGTCCCTTTCATCAACTGTCCAAGGAGCTTCCAGGATACTATCCCGTAGTTCGTCATATGAGTATATTCGAAGGATCTCCCGGGATACCTTCGCATAGTCCAACTATCAATGTGCAGGGGGATCTATCGGGAATCTAACCCGCAATCCCAAAGTAAATATGCAGGGGGATCTACCGGGAATCTAACCCGTAGTCCCAAAGTAAATATGCAGGGGGATCTACTGGGAATCTAACCTGTAGTCCCAAAGTAAACAAACAAGGGAAGGGGGGAGCTACCGGAATCCCACATCCGTAGTCCCAATGTAAATACGCAGTCGCAACACGAAGATATTCATAAATGAAGCTCAAAAGTACAAGGCAACAGGTAGTTCTAGCCTAACATGCTTCACGTAATGCAAACAAAGCAACTTGAGCAAATATGCAATTTAGAACAACTAAGCATGATTTTCTAGCTAACACAATCTATAATTTGCAAGTAAAATACAGCAGATAAGAACGAAACTCAATCTAAGTATTTAAAGTAAAACCGGATTTTTCAATAATTAGCTCAAGTACGCGCTCGTCACCTCACGTACAAGGCGTTCAATTACCAAATATCATATCCTAAGGGGAAAGGTCCCCCGCACAAGGTTAGACAAGCCACTTACCTCAGACCGACACAAAATCAACTAGAAACCACGCCTTTGCCATGAGTATCCGACTCCAAATGGCCCAAATATATTCAATTCAATTACATATCGTAAATAACAGCTCAAGCAACTGATTCTACTATTTAATTTAAACCTAAGACGCAAATTTAGGTAAAATGAACAAAACGCCCCTCAGGCTAACTGATTCTACTATTTAGTTTAAACCTAAGACGCAAATTTAGGTAAAATGAACAAAACGCCCCTCAGGCTAACGTCTCGGAATTGGATAAATTTTACATTTTCAGAACCCTCGTACTCTCATGAGTCTATACATAACAAAAACACTGAAATCGGAGTCCAATAGACCCCTCAAATCCTAAATTAAAGGTCTAAGAACTTTTTCCCCAATTTCTATTAAAATTTCGAAATTAAATTGTGAAATTAACTAAAGATTGATAGAATATAACTAGAAACGGTTAAAGAAACGTTACCCAATGATCTCCTCTTCAAAACCCTCTCAAAATCGCCTTCTCCCGAGCTCCAATTTGATTTTCCAACTTTTGAAACTAAACCCTCGAATTTCATATTTCACACCAGTGGTTTCCGCTGCTGCAGTCAAGGGACCGCACCTGCGGTCCCGCTTCTGCGAAACTTAAGCCGCTTCTACGGTTTCATTAAAATCCTAAAATTCTGCACCTGCGGTCCTTATCTCGCAGATGCGGATCCGCTTATGTGGAAATCCATCCGCATCTGGGGAGCCTGATAAGCCTGGCCAAACCCGCTTTTGCGGACCAATAACCGCTCATGCGGTTCCGCTTCTGGGGTTTCTGAAGGAAACGACCCAAAGCCGCTTATGCGGCCCTTTAGCCGCTTCTGCGGCACCGCATATGCGGTTCCCAAGCCGCAGATGCGAAAATATCAGAAGCAGCAATGCTTCAGCTGCTGCAACACTTTTCCGATCTTTTCGAAATCATCCCGAGGCCCCCCGAGACCTCAACCAAAAGCACCAATAACACCTAATACCTCATTTAAACTTGTACCAACCCTTAAACCACCTAAAACAACGCCGGAAACTCGATTAAATCAAGGATTTGAGCCTAAGAACTTCAAATTTTATCAAAACACTCTTTCGATAAAAAACCTTACCAAACCTCGTCCGAATGACCTGAAATTTTACACACACACCCCAAATGACATGACGGAGCTACTGCAACTTCCGGAATTCTATTCTGACCCTCAGATCAAAATCTCACTATCGGACCGGAAACTTCAAAAACTCAAACTTCGACATTTCAAGCCTAAATCAGCTACGTAACTCCAAACACATTCCGAACAGGCTCCCAACCCCGAAATCACCTAACGGAGCTAACAGAACCATCAGATTTCCATTCCGAGGCTATATTCACACTGTTCTGACTACGGACAACTTTCCAACACTTAAGCTCTCATTTAGGGACTAAGTGTCCCAAAACTCTCCGAAACTCAAAATCGAACATCCCGGTAATTCAAACTAGCATAAATAGACTTGGGGAAAGCAGTTAATAGGGGATCAGAGCATTAATTCTTAAGACGACCGGCCGGGTCGTCACATCGTCCTATACTTAAACATTCATTCGTCCTTGAATGAGCATAAAGACATACCTAAAGTAGTGAAGAGATGAGGGTAACTGCTACGTATATCTTGCTCGGTCTCCCAGGTCGCCTCCTCGGCCGGCTGACCCCGCCACTAAACCTTTACTGAAGCAATGTTCTTTGACCTCAACTTTCTAATCTGCCTATCCAATATAGCCACTGGCTCCTGAACATATGATAGATACTTGTCCAACTGGACTAAACTGAAATCCAACACGTGCGATGGGTCACCGTGATACCTCCGGAGCATCAAAACATGAAATACCGGATGGACCCCGGCCAAGATGGGAGGTAAGGAAAGCTCATAAGCAACCTCCCCAAGTCGCCTCAAAATCTCTAAAGGGCCAATAAACCTCAGACTCAACTTCCCTTTCTTCCCAAAACTCATGACGCCTTTCATAGGCGAAACCCGAAGCAGAACCCGCTCACCAACCATATGTGAAACATCACGAACCTTTCTGTCTGCATAGCTCTTCTGTCTGGACTGGGCTGTACGGAGTCTATCCTGAATCCTCTTAACCTTCTCCAATGCGTCCTAAACCAACTTTATGCCCAATAGCCTGGCCTCACCCGACTCAAACTAGCCCACCAGAGATCTACACCTCCTACCATATAAACCTTATACGGCGCCATCTGAATGCTGGACTGATAACTGTTGTTGTAAGCAAACTCCGTCAATGGCAAGAACCGATCCCAAGACCCTCCAAACTCAATCACACACGCACAGAGCATATCCTCAAGATTTTGAATAGTGCGCTCGGACTGTCCGTCCATCTAGGGGTGAAATGTTGTGCTCAACTCCACCCGAGTACCTAGCTCCTATTGCACGGCTCTCTAGAACCGCGATGTAAACTGAGTACCTCTATCTGAAATAATAGAAACTGGAATACCATGCAGACGGACGATCTCCCGGATATAAACCTCTGCCAACCACTTCGATGAGTAAGTGGTACACACAGGAATAAAGTGAGTGGACTTCGTCTGCCGATAGAACCCAAATGGCATCAAACTTCTTCAAGGTCCGTGGGAGTCCAGATACAAAGTCCATGGTGATGCGCTCCCATTTCCACTCCGGAATCTCTATCTGCTGAAGCAACCCACCCGGTCGCTGGTGCTCTTACTTCACCTGCTCGTAGTTGAGGCATCTAGACACATAACTAATTATATCTTTCTTTATCTGCCTCCACCAATAGTGCTGCCTCAAGTTCGGATACATCTTTGCGGCACCCGGATGGATGGAATACCGCAAACTATGTGTCTCTGCTAAAATCAACTCTCGAAGCTCATCAATATTGGGCACACAAATCTGGCCCTACATCCTCAATACCCCGTCATCTCCGATGGTCACATCTCTGGCATCACCCCGTTGAACCTTGTCCTTAAGGACAAGCAAATGAGGATCATCATACTGCCGCTCCTTGATACGATCAAATAAGGAATACTAGGAGACCACACAGGCTAGAACCTGACTGGGCTCCGAAAGATCCAATCTCACAAACTGGATGGCTAAGGCCTGAATATCCATCGCCATAGGCCTCTCTGAAGCTGGTAAATATGCCAAACTCCCCAACCTCTCTGCCCGGTGACTCAAGGCATCTGCTATCATATTGGCCTTGCCTGGGTGATAGAGAATAGTAATATCATAATCCTTCAGCAACTCTAACGACCTCCTCTGACGCATATTTAGATCCTTTTGCTTGAACAAGTGATGTAAACTTCGATGGTTAGTATAGATCTCACAAGGCACACCGTACAAATAATGACGCCAGATCTTCAAGGAATGAACAATAGTAGCTAGCTCAAGGTAGTGGACAGGGTAATTCTTCTCATGTATCTTCAATTGTCTGGACGCGTAGGCAATCACCCTATCGTCCTGCATCAACACTGCTCCGAGGCGAACTCTCGAGGCATCACAATAGACAGTATAAGACCCTGAACTAGTAGGCAACAACAAAATTGGGGCTGTAGTCAAAGCTGTCTTGAGCTTCTGAAAGCTCGCCTCACACTCCTCTGTCCACTGAAATGGGGCACCCTTCTGGGTCAATCTAGTCATAGGGGCCGCAATCGATGAAAACCCCTCCACAAAACGACGGTAGTATCCTGCCAAACCAAGGAAACTGCGAATCTCTGTAGCTGAGGATGGCCTAGGCCAACTCTGTATGGCCTCTATCATCCTCGGATCCACTCAAAACCACGTGGCCTAAGAATTCCACAAAACTCAACCAAAACTCACATTTTGAGAACTTTGCATATAACTTCTTCTCTCTCAAGGTCTGAAGCACTGTCCTCAGGTGCTGCTCATGATCTTCCCGACTCCGGGAGTATACAAGAATATCATATATGAAAACAATGATGAACAAGTCAAGATATGGCCTGAACACACTGTGCATCAAATGCATAAAAGATGTAGGGGCATTGGTCAGCCCAAATGACATAACAAGGAACTCATAATGTCCATACCGATTCCTGAAGGCAGTCTTCGGGATATATGGCTCCTGAATCTTCAACTAATGGTAACCAGAGCGCAATTCAATCTTAGAAAACACCTGTGTTCCCTGAAGGTGGTCAAACAAATCATCACTACGAGGCAAAGGATAATAGTTCTTCACTGTAACCTTGTTCAACTGGCGATAATCAATACACATACGCATGGAACCATCCTTTTTCTTCACAAGCAAGACAGGAGCACCCCACGACGAAACACTAGGGCTAATAAAACCCTTATCGAGCAATTCCTGCAACTGATCCTTCAACTTCTTCAACTCAGGAGGAGCCATACGATACGGAGGGATGGAAACAGGCTGAGTGCCCGACAACAGATCAATGCCAAAATCAATGTCTTTATCGGGCGGCATACCCGAAAGATCAGCTGGAAACACATGGGGATAATCCCGTACTACTGGTACTGAATCAACAGAAGGGGTATCAACACTGACATCTCTCACATAAGCTAAATACGCGGCACACCCCTTCTCAACCATACGCTGAGCTTTAAGAAAAAAGATAACCCTACTCGGAGTGTGATCTAAAGTACCACTCCACTAAACGCGCGGAACACTTGGCATAACCAACGTCACGGTCTTGGCATGACAATCAAGGATAGCAAAATTGGGCGATAACCAGTCCATGCCCAAGAAAATGAATAGTAACTAGACACGACCGATAAATGTGGTCCATAACAAGAGAATCCCCCACAGGAGTAGAAACATAAATGGGGGTACTCAAAGAATCCAAAGGCACACCCAAATGTGGACCAAAGTAAGAAGACACATAAGAATATGTAGAGCCCAGATCGAATAGAACCGATGCCTCTCTGTGATAAACCAGTATAATACATGTAATGACGGAGTCAGAGGCAACAACCTCAGTATGAGCATGAATAGCATAATATCTGGCTCGGCCCCTCTCTCGAGGGTGACCTCTATCTCCCCGACCTCCACCCCTAGCCGACTAGGCAGATGGGGAGGCAGCTGGAGCTGTGACTATGGCTTGAGAACTCTGAGAAGTACGTTGTGGCTGAGGAGTCTGTGAAGATGAACCCCTACCAAGTCTGGGGTGGTCCACCACACTCAAAACAAGCTCTGGGAGGATGCAGTGGCTGTGACTGATTAGGGCCAGGTCTGCTGGACTACCCTCTGGAAGCACCCCGTGCAGGAGGCGTGCTAGAAACTGTAGGTACATAGTAAGGCTTCTGAGGTATAGGCGGAGCTAGAGAACTGCTGGAAGAGCAGAATGAATGGGGCGACCTACATAACCCACTACCATGATGACCTGCTGTTGGGGTACGGGTACCAGAGTAGTGGCCCGACTCTCGAGACCTTTTGGCTTCCCTCTCCACTCGCTCCCTAGCGAGAATACCCTCGATCCTCCTAGCAATGCTCACTACCTACTGATAAGGAATGTCCATCTCCAGCTCTCAAGCCATGCTAGATCTGATGGGTAGGATAAGACCCTCAATGAACCTGTGAACTCTCTCATGAACTGTAGCAACCAAGGCCGGTGCATGCCTGGCCAACCTGGTATAGCGGATAGCATACTCCGAAGTAGTCATAGCACCCTGGCGAAAATGCTCAAACTCTGCGCGCCATGCGTCCCTGAGACTCTCAGGGACAAACTCTCTCATGAACATATCTGAGAACTGGGTTTAGGTCAGTAAGGCAGACTCGGCTGGACTGTCTATCTCATAAGTATGCCACCAATCATAGGCGGCTTCCCGAAGCTGGAAGGCGGTGAAGTAAACCCCACTGGACTCTACTATGCCCATAGTGCAAACAATACGGTAACACTTCTTTACAAATCCCAAGGCATCGTCTGATGCTAATCCACTGAACACTGGGGGTCATACTTCTTGAACCTCTCAAGTCTCCGCTGCTCGTACTCTGAAGCAGCTGACCCGTCCTCGGGCTGAACTGGCACTGCAGGCGGTGCGGGAATAATCTCGGGAGCCTGCTCAACATGCACTCGCTGATCAGGAGTGCAGACGGTAGGAGTCTGTGCTTCGCCCCCGACCTGAGATGTGGCTGCAGTAAGGGGAAACAACCCTGCCTGAGCCAATGTGGTATACATACTCATGAACTGAGCCAATGTCTCCTGAAGAGTTGGAGTAGTAGTGGCAGTAGTGGGCATGCCAGGTGCCTGGGCTTCAGCTGGATCTACTGGTGGTGCCTCAGCGGCAGCTTGTGCAGGTGCTCTGGATGTACCACGTGCGCATCCTCGACCACTACCCCGGCCCCGGACCCGGCATTTGATGGCTGTAGTAAGGGCGCGGGTGCCTGATCATCCCGAGTAGCGTGTGTCCTCACCATCTATGAGAGAATAGAAGATAGAAGTTTAGAATTTGTGATGTCAAAATATCGCACGACAAGGAAATCAAATGAAGTGGAAATTTTCCTAACAGTTACATAGCCTCTCGTAGATAAGTACACACGTCTCCGTACCAATCAGCGAGGCTCTAATAAACCTGTCTGTGTTCTATGACTCCTATGAACCTAGAGCTCTGATACCAACTTGTCACGACCCTAGTTCGCCCTCCGTGAACATGTTGTGATGGCACCTAGTCCCTATAACTAGGTAAGCCTAAATGCCGCTCAGGCCAACGTCTCGGAATCAGATAAAGTTTATATTTTCAGAACCCTCGTACTCTCATGAGTCTATACATAACAAGAACAATGAAATCGGAGTCCAATAGACCCCTTAAATCCTCAATTAAAGGTCTAAGAACTTTACCCCCAATTTCTACCAAAATTTCGAAATTAAATGGTGAAATTAACTAAGGATTGATGGAATATAACTAGAAACGGTTAAAGAAACATTACCTAATGATCTCCTCTTCAAAACCCTCTCAAAATCGCCCTCTCCCCAGCTCCAATTTGATTTTCCAACTTTTGAAACTAAACCCTCGAATTTCATATTTCACACCAGTGGTTTCCGCTTCTGCGGTCAGGGGACCGCACCTGCGGTCCCGCTTCTGCGAAACTTAAGCCGCTTATGCGATTTCATTAAAAATCTAAAATTCCTCACCAGCGGTCCTTATCTCGTAGATGCGGATCCGCTTCTGCAGAAATCCAACCGCATCTGCAGAGCCTGATGAGCCTGGCCAAACCCGTTTTTGCGGACTAATAACCGCTCCTGCGGTTCCGCTTTTGCGGGTCTCACACCGCTTCTGCGGTTTCTGAAGGGAATGACCCAAAGCCGCTTCTGCAGCCCTTTAGCCGCTTCTGCGGCACTGCATCTGCGGTTCCCAAGCCGCAGATGCGAAAATATCAGAAGCAGCAATGCTTTAGCTGCTGCAACACTTCTCTGATCTTTCCGACAACCATTCGAAATCATCCCGAGGACCCTGGGACCTCAACCAAAAGCACCAATAACACCTAATACCTCATTCAAACTTGTACCAACCCTTTAACCACCTAAAACAATGTCGAAAACTCGACTAAATCAAGGATTTGAGCCAAAGCACTTCAAATTTTATCAAAACACGCTTTTGATAAAAAACCTTACCAAACCTCATCCGAATGACCTGAAATTTTACACACACACCCCAAATGACATGACGGAGCTACTGCAACTTCTAGAATTCCATTCCAACCCTCGGATCAAAATCTCACTATCGGTTCGGAAACTTCAAAAACTCAATCTTCGGCATTTCAAGCCTAAATCAGCTATAGACCTCTAAAACACATTTCGAACATGCTCTCAACCCCAAAATCACCTAACAAAGCTAACAGAACCATCAGATTTCCATTCCGAGGCTGTCTTCACACTATTCCGACTATGAAGAACTTTTCAACACTTAAGCTCTCATATAGGGACTAAATGTTCCAAAACTCTCCGAAACTCAAAATCGAACATCCCGACAATTCAAATTAGCATAAATAGACTTGGGGAAAGCCGTTAATAGGGGATCAGGGCATTAATTCTTAAGACAACCGGCCAGGTCTTCACATTCTGAGTGGGCCTTCATCCTCCCAGCCTGGGCCTTCATACTTCTCCAGGGACGAAATGCAGAGTTACTTAGAGCTGCAAAAGAGCCAGAAAGATTCTCTTGAGAAAATGGCAGCAACAGTGACCAGACTTGAGGGAGCTTACGACACTTTGGCCAAGGCCTATGTTGATCTTCAATCAGATTTTGAGAAGGAGAAGAAGAAGAACAAGAAGAAAGGTAAATTCATGATAAAAATGTGGAGGGGAATAAAGGCCATCCTCAAATGGGGAAACCCAGACAAGAAAATACCAGTGGCGGCCAAAGATGATAGCGAGGAGTATTCCTTCATGTTAGAGACTGCTGGTGATGGTGGTGGTGATGATGACGATGATGAGACTGAGGATGATGGAGCCACGAGTACAACACAACATTGATCTGCTGTCCTCCCATAGTCTGCTAGTCTGATGCAGACCTTGGGGAAACCCTCAAACTGTTTATGCTTTATATTTGATATTGTATAGTGAGGAAACTGTAATGTTTTTAGTTGGGGGTGGTTGTAGGAGTATACTTATTCATACTTTGATATTGGTGTGCCCTTGCCAGGCTTATTTTTGTTGCTATGGATATTGTGTGCCCTTGTCGGGCTTATTATTGTGCTGTTGTGGATATTGGGAGCCCTTGCAGGGTTATTTTGTATAGCAGGTGCTCTTATCGAGCTTGGTATGATTATTCTATTTCTATTTTTCTTTTATTATTTATTTTCTTTAGTAGCTTGTTGTTATTAGTATTAGTGCTTTTATTTTAGTATATTTTCTTTTAGTTTTTGTTTTCTTTTATTTTTATTTTCCTTAAGTGTTATTTTCTTGGGTTTTCTTCATGCTACTGTTCTTTCCCAAGGAACATTTTTGAAGTGAACCGGGTGACTTTTCCCTATGATAGATGGTGTGACAACTTTCTTAAGGGAATTAGTCTTGTTTTGCTAGGAGGAGACTTTTGGATTATTTGGTAATAATAAAATTAGTCTCTTGTATGTGAAGTGTGAATTAAGAATACCCCTCCGAAATTGTGATTTTGAACTAAAACAACACGTTGTATGGTGAATAATGATTTTTGTGATAAATTTTTGCCTCGTTTAGTGACTCTTTGCACACTAGTTCGAATAATATTACTCTAGACATTCTTAGTAGAAAATTATTGATCCGTCTTGATTAATTCATGTGCCATGAGTGTTAGTGTTTGTCACGACCCCAGTTCACCCTCCATCAGCATGTCGTGATGGTACCTAGTTCCTACAACTAGGTAAGCCTAACAGTGCGGAATAACAATTAACATTTGCGGGATAATTAATTAAAACTGAACATACGGAAATAACAACTGGATATAAGGCCACTCGGCCTATACAACTCAAAATATGCGGAAGTCTACAACTAAATTCCAAAACCCGGAAACTCACGGGAAAACACAGGCTAATAGAATGTAGTAGTCTGCTCTACACCAGAATGTCTAAACAACATGAAAGGAAAGAAAGGAACTATCTGCTAAAGCTGGAATAGAGTAGAGACTCATGGTCTGCGGACGTAGCAGATATACCTCAAGTCTCAGCTAGGACTCTCCACCACGAGGATGATACGCCTGGCAGGAAGTACCTGGATCTGCACATGAAAAACATGCACAGGAAAGACGTGAGTGCACCACAGTGGTACTCAGTAAGTGCAAGCCTAACCTCGGTTGGGTAGTGACGAGGAAGGTCAGGGCCCCTACTGAGACAAAATATAATAATAATAGTAATAATTAACAGTACCAAATCAGACAGAAACGATAAGTACGGCAGTGAGATAAGGCAAATCAACAGGACAATAACAACTACAAAAGACAAAGTAAATACAGCTCAATATCAATGATAGCAATGAGGGTCTCCCAGGATACCGTCCTGTAGCCCTTTTCTCAACTTTCCAGTGGATATCCCGGAATACCATCTCGTAGTCCAACTCATATACCAAATCGAAGGATCTCCCGGGATACCGTCCCGTAGTCCAACCATCAATGTGCAGGGGGATCTATCGGGAATCTAACCCACTGTCCCAAAGTAAAAGTGCAGGGGGATCTACCGGGAATCGAACCCGTAGTCCCAAAATAAAAGTGCAGGGGGGATCTACTGGGAATCGCACCCGTAGTCCCAAAGTAAGCAGACAAGAGGGGAGAGCTACCGGAATCCCACATCCGTAGTCCCAATGTAAATGCGCAACCACAGCCAGAAATATACCAATAAATGAAGTATGAAATACAAACACAGATAGAACTAGCCTAGCATGCTTCACGTAGGACAGTCAAAACAACTTAAGCAATTAGGCAGTCAAGTCAGCTAAACATGTTTTTTCCTAATCTAGCACAAGTTATAATTTCAAGTAGAATAAGGCAAGTAAGAAAGAAACTAAATCACAATAACTTAAGTAAAAACCGGATTTTTATCAATCGGCTCAAGTACGCGCTCATCACCTCACATACAAGGCACTCAAATATCAAGAAACAATCCTAAGGGGAAAGGTCCCCCACACAAGGTTAGACAAGCCACTTACCTCGAACCGGCTCAATATCAACTAGAAACCACGCTCTTGCCACGAGTATCCGACTCCAAATGGCCCAAATCTATTCAATTCAATTACACATTGTAAAAAACATCACAAACATCTGGTTTTGCTATTAAATTCAAAGCTACGACGTGAAATTAGGTGAAATGACCAAATTGCCCTTCAGGCCAATGCCTCGAAATCGAATAATTTTTACATTTTCAGAACCCTTGTACTCTCATGAGTCTAACCATATAAAAGTCTCCCAAATCAGAGGTCAAATGCTCACTCAAAACCCAATAGTTTGGTCTAAGAAGTTTTAACCAATTTCTTCAAATTTTAACCCCAAATTCGAATTTTTAATGATGGATTTAACTACAAAAATGATGAAATATAACTAAAAGGGATTAAAGAAACATTACCCAATAATCTCCTCTTCAAAACCCTCTGAAAATTGCCCTTACCCGAGCTCAAATTGAGTTTTCTAACTTATTAAATCAAACCCTCGAAATTTCTATTTATGCACAGGTTTTTTCGCTTCTGCGGACAAGGGACCGCTTCTGCAGTCCCACTTATGCGGAACACTGGCCGCTTCTGCGTCTTCCTTTAAAATCTCAGCTTCCGCTTCTACGGTTCCCATCTCGCAGAAGCGGATCCGTTTCTGCGGAATTCCTACCACTTTTGCGGGTTCCTGGAGGATGACCAAAAGTCGCTTCTACGAAGCCACAACCGCTTCTGCGGATCCCAAGCCGCAGAAGCGAAAATATACCAGAAGCAGCAGAACTGCTACCTCTCAACTTCCAAAATTTTTCCGTTAACCACCTGAAATCATTCCGAGGCCCCCGGGACCTCAACCAAAAACACCAATACCTCCTAAAACCTTATTCAAACTTGTACCAATCTTAAAAACACCTAAAACAACACCGGAAACCCGA
Source organism: Nicotiana glauca (assembly GCA_026770625.1). Lineage (NCBI taxonomy): Eukaryota > Viridiplantae > Streptophyta > Magnoliopsida > Solanales > Solanaceae > Nicotiana > Nicotiana glauca. Next base: position 26,366 of record MU762002.1, on the reverse strand, counting down.
ATTAATCAAAGATTCAAGCCTAAGAACTTTAAATTCCAACAAAACACGCCTTCGATCAAAAACCTAACCGAACCTCGTCCGAATGACCTGAAATTTTGCACACACATCCCAAATGACATGAAAGAGCTACTGTAACTTCTGAAATTCCAATCCAAACCTCGAATCAAAAACTCACTATCGGATCGGAAACTTCAAAAATACAAACTTCGACATTTCAAGCCTAAATGAGCTACGGACTTCCAAAATACATTCCGAACACGCTCCCAACCCCGAAATTACCTAACGAAGCTAAAGGAACCATCGAATTTCCATTCCGAGGCCGTCTTCACACTGTTCTGACTACGGACCATTTTTCAACACTTAAGCTCTCATTTAGGGACTAAGTGTCAAAAACACTCCGAATCCTAACACCGAACGTCCCGGCAAACCAAAATAGCATAAATGAACTTAGGGGAAGCAGTTAATAGGGGATCGGGGTGTAAATTCCAAAAACAACCGGCCGGGTCGTTACATCCTCCTACACTTAAACATTTGTTCATCCTCGAACGAGCATAGAGAACATACCTGAAGTAGTGAAAAGATGAGGGTACTAGCTGCGCATATCCTGCTCGGTCTCCCAAGTCGCCTCCTCGGCCGGTTGACCCCGCCACTAAACCTTTACTGACGCAACGTTCTTTGATCTCAACTTTCTGATCTGTCTATCCAATATAGCCATTAGCTTCTCAATATAGGATAGATCCATGTCCAACTGGACTGAACTAAAATCCAACACGTGCGACGGATTAGCGTGATACCTCCGGAGCATCGAAACATGAAATACCGGATGAACTCTAGCCAAACTGGGAGGTAAGGCAAGCTCATAGGCAACCTCCCCAACTCGCCTCAAGATCTCAAAAGGGCCAATAAACCTCGGACTCATCTTTCCTTTCTTCCCAAACCTCATGACGCCTTTCATAGGCGAGACCCAAAGTAGAACCCGCTCACCAACCATATATAAAACATCACGTACCTTCTTGTCCGCGTAACTCTTCTGTCTGGACTGGGCTATACGGAGTCTATCCTGGATCACCTTAACCTTCTCCAATGCATCCTGAACCATCTCTGTGCCCAGTAGCCTGGCCTCACCCGGCTCAAACCAACCCACCGGAGATCTACACCTCCTGCCATATAAAGCCTCATATGGCGCCATCCGAATGCTGGACTGATAACTATTGTTGTAAGCAAACTCCGTCAGTGGCAAGAAATGATCCCAAGACACTCCAAACTCAATTAACATGCACGGAGCATATCCTCAAGAATCTGAAAAATGCGCTTGGACTGCCCGTCCTTATGGGAGTGAAATGTTGTGCTCAACTCCACCCGAGTACCTAACTCCTGCTGCATGACTCTCCAGAACCGCGATGTAAAATAAGTACCTCTGTCCGAAATTATAGAAACTGGAATACCATGCAGACGGACAATCTCCCGAATATAAATCTCTGCCAAACGCTCTGATAAATAGGTGGTACACAGAGGAATAAAATGAGCGAACTTGGTCAGCCGATCCACAATCACCCAAATGGAATCAAACTTCTTCAAGGTCCGTGGAAGTCCAGATAAAAAATCCATGGTGATGCGCTCCCATTTCCACTCTGGAATCTCTATCTGCTGGAGCAACCCACCCGGGCGCTGGTGCTCGTACTTCACCTGCTGGCAGTTGAGGCATCTAGATACATAGCCAACTATATCCTTCTTCATCCGCCTCTACCAATAGTGCTACCTCAAGTCCCGATACATCTTCGCGGCACCCGAATGGATGGAATATCGCAAACTATGGGCCTCTGCTAGAATCAACTCTCGAAGACCATCAACATTGGGCATACAAATCCGGCCCTGCATCCTCAATACCCTGTCATCTCCGATAGTCACATCCCTAGCATCTCCCCGCTGAACCTTATCCTTAAGGATAAGCAAATGAGGGTCATCATACTGTCGCTCCCGAATACGATCAAATAGGGAAGACCGGGAAACCACACAGGCTAGGACCCGACTGGGCTCCGAAAGATCCAATATCACAAACTGGCTGGCTAGGGCCTGAACATCCATCGCCATAGGCCTCTCTAAAGCTGGTAAATATGCCAAACTACCCAAACTCTCCGCCCGACGACTCAAGGCATCCGCCACCACATTGGCTTTGCCAGGGTGGTACAGAATAGTAATGTCATAATCTTTCAGCAACTCTAACCACCTCCTCTGATGCATATTGAGTTCCTTTTGCTTGAGCAAGTGCTGCAAAATCCGATGATCAGTATAGATCTCACAAGGCACGCCATACAAATAATGACGCCAGATCTTCAAGGCATGAACAATGGCGGCTAACTCAAGGTCGTGGACAAGGTAATTCTTTTCATGTATCTTCAACTGTCTGGACGCGTAGGCAATCACCCTACTGTCCTGCATCAACACCGCTCCAAGGCCAACTCTCGAGGCATTACAATAGACAGTATAAGACCCCGAACCGGTAGGCAGCATCAAGAGAGGGGTTGTAGTCAAAGCTGTCTTGAGCTTCTGAAAGCTCGCCTCGCACTCATCTGTCCACTGAAATGGGGCACCCTTCCGGGTCAATCTAGTCATAGGGGCAGCAATCGATGAAAATCCATCCACGAAATGACAGTAGTAACCCGCCAAGCCAAGGAAACTGCGAATCTCTATAGCTGAGGACGGTCTGGGCCAACTCTACACTGCCTCTACCTTCCTCGGATCCACCCGAGTACCATCACTAGAAATCACAGGGCCTAAGAATGCTACCGAACTCAGCCAAAACTCACATTTTGAGAACTTTGCATACAACCTCTTCTCCCTCAAGGTCTGAAGCACGATCCTCAGATGCTGCTCATAATCTTCCCGACTCCGGGAATACACCAGAATATCATCAATAAAAATAATCACGAATGAGTCAAGATATGGCCTGAACACACTGTGCATCAAATGCATGAAGGCTGCAGGGGCATAGGTCAGCCCAAATGACATAACAAGGAACTCGTAATGGCCATACCGAGTCCTGAAGGAAGTCTTCAGGATATCTGGCTCTCGAATCTTCAACTGATGGTAACCTGAGCACAAGTCAATCTTATAAAACAACTATGAGCCCTGAAGCTGGTCAAACAGATCATCAATACGAGGTAAAGGATAGAGGTTCTTCACTGTAACCTTGTTCAACTGTCGATAATCAATGCACATATGCATAGAACTATCCTTTTTCTTCACAAACAAGACAGGAGCACCCCACGGTGAAACACTGGGTCGAATAAAACCCTTACCAAGAAATTCCTACAACTGATCCTTCAACTCCTTCAACTCAGGAGGAGCCATACGATACAGAGGAATGGAAATGGGCTGAGTGCCCGGTAACAGATTAATGCCAAAATCAATGTCTATATCGGGCGGCATGCACGGAAGATCAGCTAGAAATACATCGGGATAACCCCATATCACTGGAACAGAATCAACAGAAGGGGTATCAACACTAACATCTCTCACATAAGCCAAATACGTGGCACACCCCTTCTCAACCATGCGCTGAGCTTTAAGAAAAGAGATAACTCTACTGGGAGTGTGATCTAAAGTACCACTCCACTCAATACGCAGAATACCTGGCATAGCCAGCGTCACAGTCTTGGCATGACAATCAAGAACAGCAAAGTGGGGCGACAAGCCCAGAATAATGTCAAAATCCACCATACCGAGTAACAATAGATTTGCTCTGGTCTCAAAACCATGAATAGTAACCAAACATGATCGATAAACACGGTCCATAACAAGAGAATCTCCCACAGGAGTAGAAATATAAATGGGGGCATTCAAAGAATCCCGAGGCACACCCAAATGCGGAGCAAAGTAAGAAGACGCATAAGAGTAAGTAGAGCCTGGATCGAATAGAATCGATGCCTCTCTGTGACAAACTAGTATAATACCTATGATGACGGAGTCGAAGGCAACAACCTCAGTGCGAGCAGGAATACAATAATATCTGGCGCGACCTCTCTCTCGAGGGCGACCATTATCTCCTCGTCCTCCACCCCTAGTTGGCTGGCAGGTAGGGTAGCAGCGGGAGCTATGACCATAGCCTGAGAACTCTGAGGAGCACGTTGTGGCTGAGCAATCTGTGAAGATGCACCTCTACCAAGTCTGGGGTAGTCCCTAACCATATGGCATGTATCACCACACTCGAAGCAAGCTCTGGGAGGACGTGGTGGCTGTGACTGACTGGGGCTAGGCCTGCTGGACTGACCTCTGGAAGCACCCCGCGCAGGAGGCGTGCTAGAAACTGGAGGTGCATAGTAAGGCTCCTGAGGTGTAGGTGGAGCTGGAGCATTTCCGGCTGCTGGAAGAGCTGAATGTACAGGGCGACCCGAATAACCTCTACCATAACGACCTGCTGACTGGGTACGGGCACCAGAGTAGTGACCCGACTCTCAAGACCTCTTGGCCTCCCTCTCCCCTCGCTCCCTGGCGAGCATACCCTCAATCCTCTTAGCAATGCTCACTACTTACTGATAAGGAATGTCCATCTCCAACTCTTGATCCATGCTAGATCTGATGGGCGGAATAAGGCCCTCAATGAACCTGCAAACACTTTCTCGAACTGTAGCAACCAAAGCCGGTGCATGCCTGGCCAACCTGGTATAACGGATGGCATACTTCGAGACTGTCATAGCACCCTGATGCAAAAGCTCAAACTCTGCGCACCATGCATCCCTAAGACTCTGGGGAATAAACTCTCTCATAAACATTTCCGAGAACTAGGTCCAAGTCAGTGAAGCAGCCTCGACTGGACTGTCTAACTCATAAGTACGCCACCAATCATAGGCGGCTCCCCGAAGCTAAAAAGTAGTGAAAGAAACCCCGCTGAACTCCATATGCCCATAGTGCAAAGAATACAATGACACTCCTCCAAGAATCCCAAGGCATCATATGATGCTAATCCACTGAACACTGGGGGATCATATTTCTTGAACCTCTCAAGTCTCCGCTGCTTGTCCTCTGAAGCAGCTGACCCATCCTCGGGCTGAACTGGCGCTGCAGGCAGTTTGGGAATAATATCGGGAACCTGCTCAACCTGTACTCGCTGCACAGGAGTGCGGATGGCGGGAGTCTGTGCTCCTCTCCCGACCTGGGAAGTGGCTGCAGCAAGGGGAAGCAACCCTGCCTGAGCTAAGGTGGTGTACATGCTCATGAACTGAGCCAAAGTCTCCTGGAGCGCTGAAGTAGTAGTGGCAGTAGTAGATGTGCCTGGGCTCCGGCTGAATCTGCTGGTGGTACCTCGGCGACAGCTCGCGTAGGTGCTCTGGCTACACCACGTGCGCGTCCTCGACCTCTCCCCCGACCCTGGCCTCTGATGGCTGCAGAAGGGGGCGTGGGTGCCTGGTCATCTTGTTTAGCACGTGTCCTCCCCATCTGTGAGAGAATAAAAGACAGAAGTTCAAATTTAATGTCAAAAATATCGCACGACAAGGAATTCAAATGAAATAAAGATTTTCCTAAACGGTTACATAGCCCCTCGAATATAAGTATAGACGTCTCCGTACCGATCAGCGAGGCTCTAATAAACCGGCCTATGTTTCGTGACTCCTATGAACCTAGAGCTATGATACCAACTTGTCACGACCCCAGTTTACCCTCTATGAACATGTCGTGATGGCACCTAGTTCCTACAACTAGGTAAGCTTAACAGTGCGGAATAACAATTAACATTTGTGGAATAATTAATTAAAACTGAACATACGGAAATAACAACTGGATATAAGGCCACTCGGCATATACAACTCAAAATATGCGGAAGTCTACAACTAAATCCCAAAACCCGGAAACTCACGGGAAAATACAGGCTAATAGAATGTCGTAGTCTGCTCTACACCAGAATGTCTAAACAATATGAAAGGAAAGAAAGGAACTATCTGCTAAAGCCGGAATAGAGTAGAGACTCCTGGTCTGCGAACATAGTAGATATACCTCAAGTCTCAGCTAGGACTCTCCACCATGAGAATGATACGCCTGGGAGGAAGTACCTGGATCTGCACATGAAAAACATGCGCAGGAAAAGCATGAGTACACCACAGCGATACTCAGTAAGTGCCAAGCCTAACCTCGGTTAGGTAGTGACGAGGAAGGTCAGGGCCCCTACTGAGACAAAATTTTATAACAATAATAATTAACAGTACCAAATCAGACAGAAATGATAAGTACGGCAGTGAGATAAGGCAAATCAATGGGATGGTAACAACTACAAAAGACAGAGTAAATACAACTCAATATCAATGATAGCAATGAGGGTCTCCTAGGATACCATTCTATAGCCCTTTTCTCAATTGTCCAGTGGATCTCCCGGGATAACGTCCCGTAATCCAACTCATATACCAAATCGAAAGATCTCCCGAGATACCGTCTCCTAGTCCAACCATAAATGTGCAGGGGGATCTATTGGAAATCTAACCCGCAATACCAAAGTAAAAGTGCAGGGGGATCTACCGGGAATCGAACCCGTAGTCCCAAAGTAAACAGACAAGAGGGGGGAGCTACCGGAATCCCACATCCGTGGTCCCAATATAAATACGCAACCACAACCAAAAATATACCAAGAAATGAAGTACGAAATACAAACACAGATAGAACTAGCCTAGAATGCTTCACGTAGGACAGTCAAAACAGCTTAAGCAATTAGGAAGTCAAGTCAGCTAAACATGTTTTTTCCTAATCTAGCACAAGTTATAATTTCAAGTAGAATAAGGCAAGTAAGAAAGAAACAAAATCTCAATAACTTAAGTAAAAACCGGATCTTTATCAATCGGCTTAAGTACGCGCTCGTCACCTCACGTACAAGGCACTCAAATATCAAGAAACAATCCTAAGGGGAAAGGTCCCCCACACAAGGTTAGACAAGCCACTTACCTCGAACCGACACAATATCAACTAGAAACCACGCTCTTGCCACGATTATCCGACTCCAAATGGTCCAAATCTATTCAATTCAATTACACATTGTAAATAACACCGCAAACAATTGGTTTTGCTATTAAATTCAAAGAAACGGTGTGAAATTAGGTGAAATGACCAAAATCCCCTTCAGGTCAATGCCTCGGAATCGAATAATTTTCACATTTTCATAACCCTCGTACTCTCACGAGTCTAACCATATAAAAATCTCCTAAATCGGAGGTCAAATGCTCACTCAAAATCCAATAGTTTGGTCTAAGAAGTTTTAACCAATTTCTTCAAATTTTAACCCCAAATTTGAATTTTTAATGATGGATATAACTACAAAATGATGAAATATAACTAAAAGGGATTAAAGAAATATTACCCAATAATCTCCTCTTCAAAACCCTCTGAAAATCGCCCTTACCCGAACACAAATTGAGTTTTCTAACTTATGAAATCAAACCCTCAAAATTTCTATTTCTGCACAGGTGTTTCCACTTTTGCGGACAAGGGACTGCTTATGCGGTCCCGCTTATGCGGAACACTGGCCGTTTCTGCGGCTTCCTTTAAAATCCCAGCTTATGCTTCTGCGGTTCCCATCTCGCAGAAGCGGATCCGCTTCTGCGAAATTCCTACCACTTCTGCGGGTTCCTGGAGGATGACCAAAAGTCGCTTCTATAAAGCCAAGGCTGCTTCTTCGGCTCCCAAGCCGCAGAAGCAAAAATATACCAGAAGCAGCAGAACTGCTACCTCTCAACTTCCAAAATGTTTCCGTTAATCACTCGAAATCATTTCGAGGCCCCCAGGACCTCAACCAAAAACATCAATACCTTCTAATACCTTATTCAAACTTGTACCAATCTTAAAAACACCTAAAACAATGCCGGAAACCCGAATTAATCAAAGATTCAAGCCTAAGAACTTCAAATTCCAACAAAACACGTTTTTGATCAAAAATCTAACTGAACCTCGTCCGAATGACCTGAAATTTTGCACACACATCCTAAATGACATGCGGAGCTACTGTAACTTTCAGAATTCCAATCTGACCCTCGGATAAAAAACTCACTATCGGACCGGAAACTTCAAAAATACAAACTTCGGCATTTCAAGCCTAAATGAGCTACGGGCTTCCAAAATACATTCCGAACACGCTTCCAACGTCGAAATCACCTAACGGAGCTAACGAAACCATCAGATTTCCATTCCGAGGCCATGTTTACACTGTTCTGACTACGAACCATTTTTCAACACTTAAGCTCTCATTTAGGGACTAAGTGTCCCAGAACACTCTGAATCCTAACACCGAACGTCCCGGCAAACCAAAGTAGTAGAAATGAACTTAGGGGAAGCAGTTAATGGGGGATCGGGGCATAAATTCCAAAAACAACTGGCCGGGTCGTTACAATGTTTGTACAAATAATTCTTGTGTTTACTTCTATCATCTAGAACTTTCCCGGTTGGTTTTTCAATACTAATGATAGTATGTTTGATTGGAGGGACGATCTTAGGCATTCTTTGTTTAATTTTCAAAACCTCTTTAGCCTTTCAAGCCTACCTTTGAATAAATAATATCACTATTACCTTATTTGAGCCTTTAAACCTTTTCTTTGGCCAACTCATTACAAACATTTCCCCTTTTGTAAAATAATTTCCTCTTTTGAACCCGTCCCTCCTTGGACATTGAGAATGAGGCTAAAAGCCTAAGTTGGGGGTGTGGTGTCAAAGTGGAAATTGGTAAGGTTGTACATTGAGTGTAGGATCATATACCTCAAAATGTTTGTATTAAATTATTCAAGCTCCAAAAGAAAAATATGTATATAAAAAAAGAGAAATATGTGTATGTATATAAATTATGGAGCCTTGAAGAAAATTAGAGAGGTATTTAAGGTGGTTATATATTGGGAACTACATGCCAATAAGACTATGTGGGTTGAAGAGAAACAAAGTGCAAAAAGAATGAAAATGTGAGTGGTGTTCAAGGAGGGTGAAGTCACTTTTATCCAAATGCTTATCCAACCCTTCCCTAAACCTATATTACAAGCTTAAAAGGTCCTTATGGGACCTCCAACCAAATATTCTTGAATAGGTGATAAATTAAAATAAGGGCAAGCTTATGGTATGAGATGTTGTAACACTTGAAATTCTTTGTGAGAGTGAGTGTTTTTGAAAATTTGTCCCTTATGTTGTATTGTAAATATAGTGATTTTTGGACTTCCTTTCTTGTGAGGGCACATGAATTAGGAAGGATTGGTAAAATTGAGTAAAGTGAGCATATGTAGTGGACTAGTGCTTTTGAGTCACTTCTTGAGGCTTATTTTTATCACTTGGTTATTTTGAAACTCCCTTGCACATTCTTGAAGTTGTTTTTCTTTATGATTGATTCATTCGGGAAAGATACACATACTTGAGCCTAATTATTAGTACCAACCAAATCCATAAGTATGGTGCTTAAATTGGAGAATGTGTTATGTAAATGATAGCAATACCACTTGTGTTTTACATGGTAAATACTCATTGAATTGTTGGTTTTGATTTGCTTGAGGACAAGCAAAAGCTTTAAGTTGGGGTTGTTGATGAGTGGTGATTTTACCACTCAATCTAGTCTCTTTTCCTTAGCTTTTATGTCCTTTAACTATAATATGAGGTCGTTTATGATGTGTATTGTTAGATTTTCAGGTAAATGATGTTGTGAAGTGATTTGAATTGAATTGAAGTGGAATTGAGCAAAAGAGAGTGAAAACATGCAAAATCCTCCAGTGATTCCGTATCTGCGGAGGAGTTGTCGCAGAAGCGACCTCGCATCTGCGGAAATTAACACGCATCTACGGAGCTGGACAAATTCTTAGAAACCGCATCTGCGGCTAGTTTTCCGCTTCTGTGGTGGCGCATCTGCGCCTGACGAACCGCATCTGCGGTGGCAGCGTTCAATTGGCAATCCGCTTCTGCGATGAGAAATCCGCATCTGCGAAAGCGCACCTGCGATGATTCTTCCGCAGTGTGAAAGTCGGGCATCAGATATGGGAAAATTAGTCATTTCATATTTTCTCAACCCCAAACCATTTTTATACTCGTCCAAGGAGATCTTTGGCAACGATTTGAATATCTTTGGCTAATTTTCAGTTCTTAGGGCTAGAGAGAACAAGTCTTGGAAGCTAGGGCTTTGCACACACACTTTGGTCTTGAAGATTGAAGCTTTTGGTTGAGAATTTCTTACCCATTTATGTTGCTTTCTTCATTTCTTTGCTTTGTATTGTATATCTAAGTGTGTAGTATTTTATTCAACACTTAAATCTTGTTTATGGAACTATTCATGTTTAAAGTATGAATTAAATACCTTGTTGTGCTTATGTGTTGAATGATTTTTATTTTTTTATGAAGTGAGTTGTTGTTACTTTAATTATTCTTGTTCTTTAATGTTTCCAAAGGGATTAGTTAACCCTAGGACTCGCCCATTAACTTTGAATTAATTTTGGAAAAGATAATTTGGGGTTGGGAAAGATTAATTAACAAGAACTTGATACTTTAACCCTCATTTTATAGATTCTACCTAGGGATAAGATTGAACTACTTGTAGTCATTCCGGGTATGCTTAATCTTCTAATTATTTTAGTAATAATTCAATTAGGAAGTCTTGTTAGTCTTCGGAAGAAGCTAATTAAAAATTATTATTCGTGGCTAATTAACATAAACTCGCTCATAGTTGTAAAATCGTGAAATATATTGGATCGTTACTTGAGTGTAATTCCCGATGCAACCATACTTGTAATCATTGATTATTTTACTTTCTTTCTAGGTTAGCTTACATTTCCGCATTTAAATATAAACATTTTCAAAATAAAATTCTTATTGTTTGGCATTGCGCGATAAGCGATAATTTTCTTACATCCCTAATCGCCTGCACATTGTTCTTTATGGGATTCGACTACGACTCATAGTTGGGTAAATTATATTGTATGTGACCATGTCCATTTACTTTTTAGTAGTGGATTTGGACGTCATCAATAAGCAGTACAAGATAATTCTTGAAAAATCTTCTACTCTTCAATATATGTCAATGTGAATTCTCAATTAATTTCACATTATAACTGAATCGGGATGTCCAACGGGTTATGCCAACTGATGTTTATTTCAGTAAACATTTAATTTACTATGGCATGTGATTCCATCATCATGCTGATACATCTATAGAACAAATAGAAGAAAAATTGGGCAACTTTTCATTTTTACCCGGTATGATTATAATAATATGAAGCTATTCAATCTTTCTTTTATTTATTGTCTCAAATGACATTCACTTTGGCTAATATATTTGAAACCCAAAATATTTCTTTTGAGACTTACTACAATATCAATGTCAAGAACAATTTCTTTCATCAGGTTAGTAACAATTTTTTTCTTCCGGAGCTCTTAGTTAATTTTGTACTATAAGATCTTTTGTCACACCATCCATACGGTGAATGTCTCCTTCACGGAAAAATTGTATCATAATAATTGTCATGGTCAAAATCATCATAAGAAAAATCATTTCTTGCTTTAACTTTGCCTTTAATAACCTTTTATAAGGCACGACAAAATATTTTTGGCGCACCACGTATACGCAACCAATGACATAGTCATGTAACCACATTGTAATATTCATTATCTTTATTTCTCTCAACCCCCCCCCCCCCCCCCCCC
>MU762000.1:0-15480 GCA_026770625.1 Nicotiana glauca | reverse complement strand
GCTACCAGACACTCCTGAACTACACTGACCTGATTCCCGTTTAGCCCGGGATATGTAGGCAACCTCTGAAGCAGGCTGCCGTCAAACTTTTCAAAAATGCTTCACATGGAATATGCAAATGGGCAAAAATCCCTCATTACCGCTCACTTATCTTTGCATGAAAACTCTTCGTGTTTCCGGGCAAAGAGGGGCAGCTGTGAGCACGTGATTTTTGCCCTAAGCAATTTAATTTCCAAAAGTTTCAAATAAAATTTTTTATTATTATTATATTACCATTTTTTGTGAATTTTTGTTGAAATTGGAGTTAATTATTACATTTTATTTCATATTAAAAAAATACAAAAATATTCACATGCATTAGGGGGTTTAATTTTTACAATTTTAGTATTAATTCTAAAGAAAAATAAAAAAAAATAGTCTTTTTGTGAATTACCATAAAAGAGATATTAATTAGTATAAAAATTTAATAAAGAAAATACAAAAATACAAAAGAAAAGAAAATAAAAAAAATATAAAAGAAAAAAGAAATACAGAAATATGAAGGGAAAATAAAATACAAAAAAATAACAATACAAAAAATAATACAATTCAAAAATACAAGTGAAAATAATTATAAAAACACAAAAATATGAAGAAATTGCAAGAATTGTTAATTGGGCCACGTTTAATGACCCAAATCAGAGGCAACCGCCCAGGCCCAAGTGAGTCATACCCGGTCTGCCCCATTATATACCAAAACTACCCCGTTTAAAGTATAAGAGATCTGGGCCGTTCAAATAATGAGATCTAATGGTCACGTTACATAAACCCTGAGTAAAGAAAACGACATCGTTTCATCTCGAGTAATTTGAACCGTTAGTCTAATCAATCCAATGGTTGAAATTGAATCGTCATTTAAGTAATACGGTGATGTTTCAATAATCAATGAATCTGAGCCGTTGGCTTATCTAATCCAACGGTCTCAGTTCTTTAGAGTGTTTTTAATATGATATAACGTTACCCCCTCTATATCATTTTCATCTTCTTCTCCCTTTTTCCAAAACCCTAGCCGCCCTTAGATGCTCCCAAAGCCCACAGGAACCCTACTGGCGGGAAACGCCATGTATGCCAAACCTTCCACCCTTAACATCATAGACGCCTCTCAGTCCCCTCTTCCCACCCCCCATACCTTTTTTCCCTCGAATAAAGCCGGAACCCTTCGAATATTCAAATTAGTGTCATCGGAACCCTAGTTCCGGCGAACACTGCTTCATTAAAACTACTCCCAAATTACCCTATAACATACTCTTGTCACCCTCAACACCGTTCTGAAGCCCTAAAGTCTCAAAGATCGCTGTAATACTCAAAAATGTTCAAAAAGAGTCTGCCGGCGACTAAAATTTCAAGAAAGGCTATAAAGGCCTCCTGGGTAACGGAGGTCGATTTTTTAAAGAAATAGAAGAAAAAGAAAAGCCAAAAGACAACATTATCGGAAAATAAGAAAACAAAGCTAAGTATCTTCTTTCTTTCTTTCTTTTTGATTTCTTCTTTGTATGCATGTCTCTGATTCTTGATAGACTAGCTTTTTTGATTATTATTAGTTTTTTTTTATTCGTTTAAAATGAATACTGTTTTTGAAAAAGGATAAAAGAGAAACAAATCATTTTTAGTCTTTGATAATTTTCTGTGTTGGCTAGGGTTTAATAAGAATTAAATGCTTGTTTGGTTAGTTTTTAGAAATTTTAGATTCTGGTTATCATTTCGATTTCTGTTTTTATTTTAAATTGAAATTGATAATTAGAAGTTTGGATTTTCAGTAGATTTGTTTGTGTTAGTTTTAGTTTCTGAATCTGTTAATGAGTAATCAGTAATTGATTTCGGAATAATTGGTAGCTAATTAGTTAGGGTTATAGCTGATAATTCTGAAAATTAGTGGTAGGTTAATTGATTAAAACTAAGGGACAAAGGGGTAAAAGACAGTAAGGGTAATTGGCAAATAGGATTTGGGTTCAGGGGTGATTTGGGAATACAAAAATAGCATGATTGTAATAAAATTTAGGAGGTGGGGGTAATGTGGTCAATATAAAGGGTAATGTAGTAAAATACCACTTAGAAATGGGGGTAAAAGGGTAAAAACAATGGAATAGAACATTCTAGATAGGGAAAAAAGGGGAAATTCTGTATTGATAAGGGGTTAAAATTGATTAGTTAACAAATAATAAGGGTACAATTGAAATAAAAGGGGGACTGTTTAATAAATTCTTAAATTTAAACTTTCCTCACTTTTTGTTCTATAAATAGGCCTCACTTGGCCTCTTTGAAAAAAAAGTTTTTGGAGAATTTGAAATCCATAAAAAATACTCTCCTGCTTTTTGCAATCTANCTAATTGCTGTTGAACTTTCATTGTTGATATTGTTTCTGTTCTTACGGCTAGAATTCTCATTGATTTTCACTCATTTCTAGGTACACAATCACTTCCATTGGCTGTATTCATGTTTGATGAAGTGAAAGTCGAGTGAATTTCTGTTTATAAACCTGTTAGCAGATAATATGTTTTGTAATTAGAAATTTAAAGATATAAAAGTAGTATTCAGATGTATTCGTTTGGATTGACAGAATTTGTAATGAACTCTAAGTGTTAGAATGTTCTGCTCCTATATTTAGATTAGATTTAATTTGATTTGTAATAGAACTATAATCGGACTTTAAAACTTAGGCGAAAATCATTATATTATTGTTAGATTTTATACGGTATGAATAATAGGTTTGTAGTGAAAACTGAAAATCGATAATTAAGTTGTACTTAGTTTCATACAAGTTGATAGAATAATTTCATGATTAGTTATAGTTAATTTCCTGTCAGATACCACATGCATCTGTTTAAAAATAATTCAATAATAAGATTGAAGCTTCCAGTAGTTATCTTCATTTTATATCTGTAATGAAGCTGTTTGGAATGTATAAACTAAGGCTAAATGGTTGTTTAATAATGCTAAATCATGTACTAGGCTGTAAACTGAGCATCATCGTGTTCTTTGTTATTTCAACAAAAATGATAACTTCGGCTTAGTTATTAACAAATGTGATTAGTTTTATATGTATATCACCCTTAATTGACATCAAATTCCTTTTAAAAATAAATCATCAGGTTCTCTATCCTCACCTCACTGTTAATACTGATTGAGCTTTGGCTCACATCATTTGGTCCATAAGGATTGGGCTCAACACAGGCCCGACTGAAGAACAATCAGGTCCTTATCCTAAAAACGTCGTTCCCTAGCTTTCAATTGGGCTCATTTTGGGCCCAAAGTTTGGACACTTCATTTAATTTGCCTATCCAGTTATATGACTTCCAATTCGCTTAAGAAACTCTCCTCTTGCTTAGATGTAGACTTGAATTCGAGACCTAAGCACCTTGATTGCTTTTAATAGTACTAATTGTAATTAGCTAAGGCCCTTTAGAGACATTACATGATAGATGAATTGTAGTCATCTTTAGGTTGGCCTTAATAAATAAAAACGAGATGAGCCTCGCCGCATCAAATATACAATCGTGGGGCCCTCATTAATTACTTAATTAAAAATACTTAGAGATTCTGGATGGGCTNCGTTGAATAAGAATGTGTCGAGGATCCAGGTGCATTTCATGTGACGTGATCCGAAAACACGTTCTTAAACGACGTTCACTTTCTTAAATAAAAAATAATAACTGACAAAAACGGTAAATAACTTTAAAATTGCACTGAAGGTTTAACATGTATTAAAATCAAATATTTTAGCCAAATATAGCAGTTGAGCGACCGTGCTAGAACCACGGAACCAGGGAATGCC
This sequence comes from Nicotiana glauca, assembly GCA_026770625.1. Classification (NCBI taxonomy): domain Eukaryota; kingdom Viridiplantae; phylum Streptophyta; class Magnoliopsida; order Solanales; family Solanaceae; genus Nicotiana; species Nicotiana glauca. Next base: position 11,669 of record MU762000.1, on the reverse strand, counting down.
TAACACCTTCTCTCGGGTTAACAGAATTCCTTACTTGGATTTCTGGTTCGCGACTGTTAAACAGTGTCAAACCCTTCCTCGATTCGGGATTCAAAACGATGACTTTGGACACCATAAATCTTCCAAGTGGCGACTCTGAATCTTAAATAAAAACGAATCCCGTTTCCATTGTCCTTAAATTGGAAAAACTCCTTTCTCACTATATCTCTTCCCGGGATGTAGTAAAAGCCGAGTAAAGCCTTCGGAAAAAAGAGGTGTGACACCCTTCTCTTCTCACCTCCGGGGATGTGCTTACTGGTTGGGACTCCCTGTTCTGTTAGTGTCAATACCTTTAAATAAGAAAGAGGCCGGATAAGTTACTAAGCCGGATGGCCTTTTGGTTCCCGGTACGTAGCCCCCTCCTCGACTCGAGTTGTCCGCTCGGGTACACAGTCTAGAACATATAACCAGGTTTTAAACCTAGAATAGGGACGTTTATTTGCATCACGTATCACTTAGGGGACTCAACACAGGGGTTGGGTCCGTCTAGGACAGGTAACCAAATATGAAAAGACCATCATGATTACGTGTTGCATTTATTTGTCTCGGACCATCATGCTGACCGGTTAAAAAAGAGAGGGAGAGAAAAGAATTTTTTTGTGAAATTGAGAAAAAGAGAAAAAGAGAAATAATAATTGTTTGATTTTTAAAAAAAAAAAACAATACTCAAATACTGTCAAAACTTTGCCGAAATTTTGTGAAGGGGTTAAAAATAGAAAGATTGTTGATTTTTAATAATTTGTTTTAATTAAAGCAAAAGAAAATATAAAAAGAGTTTTTGGGTTATTGAAAATATATAAAAATCGTTATTTTGTCTAGTTTTCAAAAATTAAAAATATAGTTTGTTTTGCCAATAAAAATAGAAAATTTTGTCTTCAAAAATAGTTTGGATATTTGATTTTTGCCAAAAATTAGAAATGAAAAAAAAATGGTTTGTTTTAAAATAGTTTGCCTGAACTACGCAGGTTTGATTCTCACCATGTGTGAGATACGTAGGTAACCCTTGACGGGTCCAACCACACCTTTTGCGAAAATAGCCCAAAAAATGTCAAAATTTTGATTTTGTTATAAATAAGTTGGGTGATGCTATTCTTGTTTAAAATAAGCCGAATGTCCCTCAAAAGGACGCCGGAAGGCCGTTGTTGCAAGAATAGCCACTTTGAGTCATTTTAAATAATTTGTGGGCACAACCTTGAAATATCCCTTGCGGAAATGTTGAAAGGCCGTATCCCCAAAATCAAGTGTGGGTCAGCTATCAACTTTACAAAAAAAAATATAAATAACCACTTTTTCAAATAAGCCATTACATTGTCGGTTTTGCCAAAATAGCCACAATTGGCATTAAAACTTTCTCAGTCTTGTGTTGGCCTGTGGCGATGCCGAATGATGCCCCATGGGCCCCAGGATGAGTGTCTTTAATCATTGAGTTTGTAGTTTTTTAAACGAAATTTTGCAAAAATAGCTACTTTGTCAGAATAAGTCATTACATTGCCACTTGTTGTTAAAAATAGTTTCAGTCGACATTGAAATACTCTCAGTCTTGTGGAAGCCTGTGGCGATGCCGAATGATGCCCTACGGGCCCCAAGATAGAAGTTTTGATGTTTTCTGGATCTAGTGTTAATCATCGAGTTTGTAGTTGTAGTCTATTTCTGTAGTTTCCCGTCAAGAAAAATAATTTAAAACAAAAAGAAAAAAAATTACATTAATTTGCAAGAACTACGCTCGGTCTGATTCATGCGGGGTCATGATATGTAGGCAATCCACATAGGATTCGACGATAATTAAAAAAAAAGGGGAAAAACCACATAAAAGCAAAAAAAAAAAGGAAAAGAAAATAGCGGAAAACAAAGAAAGAAAAGGAAAAATCAGTGCCTTAACACTAACATGGTGGTTTCATGTTGTCATCTCAGAAATGGTGGTTGGTTTGTGGTTTTCAAAGTGGTAATTCTTCTCGACAACAAAAGGCAATGACAAACAACAATATAATTGATGTGGTTGGTACCGGCACCCGACAACAGGTGGGTGAACGGGATAATGGACTGAATGAAGAGGTGCGGATGTTGAGACAACACATGGCAGATATGTATCAAGCCTGGATAACTGAAAAGGCACCACCCCCACCACCACCAATGTCTCCTGTCATATCCACTACCCCTAACAATAAACATGTGAAGAACCCTCGGGATGAGCTTTATAATGGAAGTGAAAAGGTCACAGGAAAATTAGGGCGAAACGAAATAGCTATAAAGCCAAAAGAAGACCTGGGTAACATGTCTCACAAAGAATCTTCTGTGTCCCCCAACATTTGCCTGCTCGTGGGGTTCGAAGTGCCGAATTTTAACTTGTACGATGGGACTGGAGATCCGGTAATTCATTTGAGGGTCTATTGTGATGAAATGAGAGGTGTCGGGGATAAAGATGAGTTGTTGGTGGCATACTTCAATAAGAGCTTGACTGGGGCAGCTTTAGAATGGTATAATCGTCACGATGTTGTCAAATGGCCTATATTAGGTGACATGGCTCAAGATTTTGTGTGACAATTTCAGTACAATAAAGACATTACCTCGAATTGCTCCTCTCTATCTCAAAAGAAACCCAATGAGGGCTTCAGCGATTTATGGCTCAAGTGGAACGAACAGGTTGCTCGGGATGATCTTGCTATTGATAGAAAAGATGTTGCTAAGTCGCATCCACAACAAGGTCCGATAATTGTTCTTGCCAAGCCTGTTCAACCTCAAAACTAACCCCAAACCAATTCCCCGAAAAATACCCGATCCCCGATCTTTTGTCCAACCATCAGGTCATAGCCTCCGCCAACAACAAGGTCTGGTGGTCGTTCTTGCTAAACGCTCCCAACCACAATACCGACCCTGTGAATGTCCCCAAAAGCCACACCATCTACTAAGTAACACCCGACCATTGGCCCCACTACCAAGTCACTCCCAAAGGCAGGCACCAATAGCCCGAAGCTCTCGTGTACATCACTTTCAAGCACTCAACAATACTGGAAAACTGAGGCATGGAGAGAAACAAAGGCAAAGGAATAATTTTACGCCCATTGGCGAATCCTACACAAGCTTGTTTGAAAAGTTAAAACGAGTCGGTCTGATTAAGTCACTCCTTGGATATAGTCCAGACCCAAAGGCGAAAGGCTTTGATCCTACTGTTCGATGCATTTATCACTCTAATGTCCAAGGGCATAGCATTGAAGACTGTCGTTCTTTGAAAAGGGAAATTGAAAGAATGATCCGAGAAGGGGTAATTGTGGTCAGTAACAAGGGCAAAGAGCCTGCAATTTATCTTGGGAATCTGTTGATCAAAGTTAATAATAGTTTTGGCAATATTGATGTGAAACTCAGTGGCTAGGATGCCGATCGTGACAACTGGGAAGACACTCCATCTCTCAGTCACCCAGAGTGGAGTTTTGGTGGTTTATTTTGGGTGTCATTTCTGTTGTTCGAGTCATTTCAGGGTTGTAATCCAGACATTGTCTTGGGAGTCAAACCCTTCTATCTTTCCACTTTGCTTTGTTTAGTAATAATAGTTTGTGCCGTCTAGGTTTGTGATTCTAGTCTAGTCTGTTCGTTTTGTTGTTTCAACCCATCAGTCTAATACAATTCTCTGTTTCCCGACATTTCTAGTTATCCTATTTCTAATCATTTTATAATTCTTTTCATAACTGATTCTAGTGACATGACATGCACATAAATCTCGGTCTGGTTTAAAAGTCAATTTAGCAACGAAACAATGTTGAAGATGTAAGGGTACTTGGAAGAAACAAAAACATATTGGAATACTTCAAATCCTGAATCAAGTGAAACTGGAAAATAGAACATAAAGAACTACTGTGGAAATGCATCATGCCTCATCAGTTTAAAGCCAAAGGCAAGAATTCCCCAAGTCTAAAGGAACCATTCGTGGTACCAAGATTGACGTCCAATGATGTTAGGAATCGGCAAATACAGAAAGCAAATATGTGAATATGTCAAAAGGTGTTTAACTGTGTAGTTTGTACTTGGTATATGTTGAAGATTGGAATGACGAAGGCATTTTGTTCTGCTATCCAAACACTTTATCCTTTGTTATCTCTTTGAGCCTTATTAGATTTTCTTTCATATCCCTCTTTCGAAATCAATAACAAACTCGAGGATTGAATGAGGAAGTAAGTGGAGAAACAAGAGAAAAATAGTGAAAAGAGGAAAAGAACAGAGAAGAAAAGAGAAAAGAAAAGAAAGAAAAAAGAAAGAAAAGAAGAAAAGAAAAGAAAGAAGAAAAGGAATGAAAAGAAGATGAAAAAGAAAAGAAGAATGGAAGGAAGGAAAACATCGCAATAACAAATGTAGTTTCCTGAACTACGTTTGACTTGATCCCGAAAGGGTACGTAGGCAGCCTCACTAAGGTTCATTCACAACCAAGGAAAAGTCCAAGAATCCCTAAAGAATGAAACTGGGGTAGAAGTTATGTTTGTTGTGAAAGATATGATTATGAAAGTTGTAATTTTTAAACCCACGTTGAAGTATTTTGAGCCTTTATACCCTTCTTTCTAAACACATCCAAAAGCCACATTACGGTCCAAAGAAAGACCTTCTGATCAATTTTAAGAAATGTCAAAACAAGCAGGTAAGGTGAATCATGTTGGGGACAACACTCCGGTACCAGAATATGAAAATTGAAAATGAGAGAGTCTTATTGGTGAAAACCCTCACGGGCACCATAAGGCGATGTGAGTTGAGAGATATTAAAATGAGAGTCTTATTGGTGAAAATCCTCACGGGCACCGTAAGGCAAAAGTGAGTTTCCAAAGTGAGCAAATGAAAGAAGTTTTTGGTTGAAAGGTGGCAAAACAAGCAAGGTTTTGGTTTCGGTGAAGATCCGGTTGTGAAATATGGAACGGCAAATGTGGCAATTGACAGTTGGTTGGTTGGACAGACTAGGCTGGTTAATCCAAAATGCATGGCATGATCAACGAAATCAGCCTTCCCACTCAGATAAGTCCTATCCTCTTTCTCTTTTCAGAGTCTTTCTATCCTCAAAACTTCGAGGTCATTGCATTTCATTTTTCTTGAAATCTGTCTATAAGACATTTGCAGTCCAAACTAACTACCAGCTTCCCCAGTTGTATGGAACAATGAGATCGGGACTTATTAAAAGGGTAATCAGATGACTGGAGAAAGAAGTAAAAGTTCACATAAAAGGGGAAAAGAAACACCAAGACAGTAACATGAGGAAAACATTCGGGTCATCAGGATCAAAAAGTTTGAAAGTTAGCCGAGAAATCACAGCAAGACAAAACAAGTTCAAAGAAGTAAGTCAGAGCAAGTTCAGAAGTGGGAGCATGGCCAACAAGAATGCCAGCAGCTAATCACCATTTTATACTAACAAATTGTTCTTTGATTAAAACAGGGACAAAAGATTCAAACTCTTACTAATCACTTTGAAGTGAATGTGACCAATGTGGATAACAGGGGAACACAGAAAGTTTCGGCAATCAGGCACCCACCTGGAGAACAAGGGAGGACAGTTCAAGTTTTAGGGGAAAGCAGCAATGTTCAAAGGAAGACATTTCAAAGTTTCAGTAGTCAGGCACCCACCTGGAGAACAAGGGAAGTACAATTCAATTTTAACTGTCAGTTTTAATATTTGATAACATGTGGCACCCAGTCATCAAACTGGGGCAGAAAATTTTCTTTGTTTTGTATGATTGTTGCAAGCAGGCGCCCACCTGAAGAACAAGGGAATACATTTCAAATTCAGCAAGCAGGCGCCCACCTGAAGAACAAGGGAATATCTTTTCAAATGCAGCAAGCAGGCACCCACCTGGAAAACAATGGAAGTACAATCCGATTTTTAGCTTTAAATTGTAACATTGGATAACATGATATGCCCAGTCACCATACTGGGCAGAAAATTTTCTTTGGTTGTCTATTGTTGTAGGCGCCCACCTGAAGAACAAGGGAATACTTTTTCAAGCAATCGTAAGCAGGAGCCCACCTGAAGAACAAGGAAATATTTTTTCAAGCAATCGCAAGCAGGAGCCCACCTAAAGAACAAGGGAATACTTTTTCAAACAATCGCAAGCAGGAGTCCACCTAAAGAATTGACACATATTTCAAAACACAGTCAAGGCAACAGCCAAAAGTCCATTGAAAGAATACAAGATGCAAGATCAAGGCAATACAAGAATACAAGATACCAGGCATAGATAGGATTTTTGTAAATCATAGGGCATAGCTTAGGATAGCTTCTTTTTATCTTTACATGGTGTAATAAGGGGGTCAGCAAGCAGTAACAGCAGCAACAGCAGTGAAATCACAACTTCCTGGTACTCCCAGCTACCAGACACTCCTGAACTACACTGACCTGATTCCTGTTTATCTCGGGATATGTAGGAAACCTCTGAAGCAGGGTGCGGTCAAACTTTTCAAAAAATGCTTCACATGGAATATGCGAATGGGCAAAAATCCCTCATTACCGCTCACTTGTCTTTGCACGAAAACTCTTCATGTTTCCGGGCAAAAAAGGGGGCAGTTGTGAGCACGTGATTTTTGCCCTGAGCAAATTATTCCTAAAAATCCAAACAAAATGATTTTTCAATTTTTGTTGATATTTATGGCATTTTTGTGTTAATTAGTTTCATAATAATTTATATTAAAAATACAAAAAATATGCATATGCATTAGGAGTTTAATTTTACAATTTTGGTATTAATTTATTTTGGGAACAAATTAATGGAAAATCAAAATAGCATTTTAGTTTTTAATTGAAATTTACTGAAAATAGATGTTAATTAAATTCTAGAAAATAATTGGTTTAACAATTTAATAAAATCAGAAAATAAATACAAAAAATACAAAAGAAAAAGAAAATACAAAAGTACAAAGGAAAAAAGAAAATACAAAAAAAAATACAAAATACAATACAAAAGAATACAAAATACATAATTGGGCTAATATAAAATTTGTACCAATTCATAGCCCAAAACAGGAAAATACCTGCCCAGGCCCAAAGTGTTGCCCGGTCTGCCTAGCTTTAGGATCAAAATGACCCCGTTTAATTGCTCTAAATCTGAACCGTTGAAACATTTGATCTAACGGTCTCATAACCCAGTCCATTTAATAAACAAAACGACGATGTATTGTAACGTTAATCCTGGCCGTTCATTAAGTTAATCCAACGGATGAGGTTGAATCTTCATTAAAAGCAAACGACATCGTTTTGAGGCTCCATGAATCTGAGCCATTGATTTATTTCATCCAACGGTCCTTGATTGTTAGAGGTCTTTTAATATAGCAATATACAATAATCAAACTCTAAATTCATTCTTTCTTCTCCTTCATCTCACTAAGCCGCCCTAGTATTCTCCCTAGTCCCTACCGGAACCCTACCGGCGGGAGACGTTGCCTTCACCAACCGGCCCACCATTAACACCGCAGAATTACCTTAGCCTCCTTATCCTACCCCTCTAATTAGTTTCCCTCAAATCAGCCTATAACACCTCGAATATCCAATTTAGCGTCGCCGGAACCCTAATTCCGGCAAACACTACTTCACTCAAATCATGCCAAAATCAAACCATGGCTTCCTTTTCATGTCCTTAGCCTATTTATGAAACCCTCAAGCCCCAAAAGCCACTGAAAAAAACACGAATCAAGATCCAAGGGTCTGCCGGCGACCAAAAACCAAGAAAATAATATCCAAGGTTCTTTGAATTTCTGAATACTAGAAATTCCTAAAAAAATATCTTTCATTTCCAGATCTGAAATTCTCTTTTTCAGGTCTGAATTTCTTTCAAAAATCCAAAAACATTAGAAGATTCAAAAAAAATACACTGTTTCAGCTTAATCTTCAGTTTCATAATGTTGATTTTGTTGTTTGAAAAGCTGTGATCATTTAATATCAATTCTGAGGTTCAGATTTGGCATATGTAAATCAGTGAGATAAATCTGAGTAGCTTCAGGAGTTCAATTACCTCATTTTGGCTGGTTTCACAATGTTTTGATGGCTGATTTCTCCTCTTTTAGTTCTGGAAATACCATAGGTTTATTAGAGTGATTTTGAGGACAATTTTGAGTCGATTTTGAATCAGTTTAAATCAAATTAAATACTGAAATTGTTCTGCGTTGAAATGCTCTGTTGAGAAGCTGTTTTTTCGATTCAAATTTACTCCTGACATTGCTGTTTGTTTACTACTGTGCAACTGACTTCAACATCATCATATTTTGTTCCTGGTATATCTTTGAAACATCCTGATGTAATTCTGAGTTGAATTGAAATAGAAGCTGGATTCAAGTCTACTATTTATCATTTGGAAAGATGAATGTTTAGTACTTATAAATTTTTTATTGATAACGCAGCTTATTCATTTGAAATGTTTGTAATAATTGATTTTATTGATTTGTATCAGATTAAACCTTAAATCTAATTAGGCAGGTTGTAATTAGTGTGGACTGTTGCTTAAATATGTTAGATAATCCCTGAGAAGGTGACTTTGTAAGTGAATAATGATAATGAATGATAATCATGTTGGTTAAAATTGAGAAATGGTTTGAATCATAAATGACGATAGTTTTCTTTTTCCTTTTAATAACAGTTTCAAATCATATGTAATTTGCCTTTAATAGCATCGGCTTAACAGTAGTAAGCAGGTAATTACTTAGATTTTTCTTAAAAAAATATACATACATATATATATATATATAAATAGAGAGTTGTGTGGAAATTCAATCGATTTGTTTCAAGTTCTCTTTTAGAATAAACCTGATAAAGGATTAACAATGATTACAGGTTAAGCTTGGTTATCGGATTAATTGACTTTTAGAGACGAACCAAAAATAGAAAATTTAGCATGATTTAGTCCAGCCTTCAATAACAAATGAGACGAGCCTCACCAAATCAAATACATAATTGTGGGGCCCTCAATAATTGCGTACAAAAGATATTTAGAAATAAGGAGGACCGTTTAGTAAATTTTACGGTCTTCCCCAAAGTTAATAACGCGTAGTCGCTTTAGGCGCGAATGTTAATAATATTACTTTCCTAAATACGGGTGCACATTTATGTGACCCAAATCCAAATCTCAACGAAGTCGAAATGTGTTAAAAGCCACGGGCATACTGGTATAGCGTGGTTCGAGATACATTTTTACGACGTTACAATTCTTGTAAAACAAATAATAAATATAATAAGAGCGGGTGATTAAATAAAGGCACATAAAAGTAGAACATGTATTAAAATCAGATAAAATCAAATACAACTGTTGAGCGACCGTGCTAGAACCACGGAATTCGGGAATGCCTAACACCTTCTCCCGGGTTAACAGAATTCCTTATCCGGATTTCTGGTTCGCAGACTGTTAAACAGAGTCATACTTTCCTCGGTTCAGGATTCAATCGGTGCCTTGGGACACCATTAATCTCCCAAGTGGCGACTCTGAAATAAAAATAATAATAAATCCCGTTCCGACTGTCCTTTAATTGGAAAAACTCCTTTACGCCCTTCACGGGTGTATTAAACTCATAAAAAGGAGGTGTGACATACTCAACTGAACCTGGGTGCCTAACTCCTGCTGAACTGCTCTCCAAAAGCGCGAGATAAACTGCGTACCCCAATCCAAAATGATGGATGTCGGCACACCATGAAGGCGAACAATCTGTCGAATGTAGATCTCAGCAAGTCTCTCTGATGAATAGGTGGTGGCAACAGGAATGAAATGTGCTGACTTGGTCAGCCTATCAACAATGACCCAAATAACATCAAACCTCTTCCGGGTCACCGGAAGTCCAGTAACGAAGTCCATGGTAATCCGCTCCCACTTCCACTCGGGAAGCTCAATCCTCTGAAACACACCACCAGGCCTCTGATGCTCATACTTGACCTGCTGACAATTCAAACATCAAGCCACATATGCAACAATGTCCTTCTTCATCCTACACCACCAATAATGCTGCCGCAAGTCCTCATACATCTTCACGGCGCCTGGGTGAATAGAATACCGAGAACTATGGGCCTCCGCTAAGATCAACTCTCGAATACCATCGACATTGGGAACGCATACTCGCCCCTGCAACCTCAAAACACCATCCGCATCTAAAGTGGCACCTCCACGTTGCACAGTGTCTCTCAGGACACATAAATAAGGATCATCAAACTGTCGATCACGGATACGCTCCAGTAATGAAGAACGAGCGATAGTGCAAGCTAAAACTCGGCTAGGCTCAGAAATGTCCAACCTCACAAACCAATTAGACAAGGCCTGAATGTCCAAAGCAAGAGGTCTCTGGCTGACCGGAACATAAGCAAGACTACCCATGCTGGCCGACTTCCTACTCAATGCATCCGCCACCACATTGGCTCTCCCTGGGTGGTACAAAATTGTAACATCATAATCCTTTATTAGCTCTAACCATCTCCGCTGCCTCAAGTTCAACTCTTTCTGCTTGAACAAGTATTGCAGACTCTTGTGATCAGTGTACACCTCACACGTCACACCATATAAGTAATGCCTCCAAATCTTCAACGCATGAACAATGGCTGCCAACTCTAGATCATGGACTGGGTAGTTCTTCTCGTGAATCTTCAACTGCCTCGAAGCATAAGCAATGACCCTGCCATCCTGCATCAATACTGCGCCAAGCCCAATACGGGAAGCATCACAATAAACAGTATAAGGCCCTGAACCTGAGGGCAAAACCAAGATCGGTGCCGTAGTCAGAGCTGTCTTGAGCTTATGAAAGCTCTCCTCACACTCGTCTGACCACTGGAACTGAGCACCCTTCTGGATCAACCTGGTCATCAGGGCAGCTATAGATGAGAATCCCTCTATAAATCGACGATAATAACGGGCTAACCCCAAGAAACTCTGAATCTCAGTAGCTGAAGCTGGTCGAGGCTAATTCTTGACTGCCTCAATCTTCTTCGGGTCTACTTGAATGCCCGATGCTGATACTACATGACCCAGGAATGCAACAGAACTTAACCAAAACTCGCACTTTGAGAATTTGGCATACAACTGGCTATCCTTCATAGCCTGAAGAACCACTCTGAGGTGCTGTTCATGTTCCTCCTGACTGCANTGACCAAAAACTCATAATGCCCGTACCGAGTGCGAAATGCTATCTTAGGGACATCAGATGCCCTAATCCTCAACTGGTGATAACCTGACCTCAAATCTATCTTAGAAAATACATTCGCACCCTGCAACTGGTCAAACAAATCATCAATCCTCGGCATTGGGTACTTGTTCTTTATTGTTACCTTGTTCAACTGTCGGTAATCAATGCACATTCTCATCGATCCATCCTTTTTCTTCACAAATAGAACTGGCGTACCCCAAGGAGAAACACTGGGCCTGATGAAGCCTTTCACAAGCAAATCCTGCAACTGATCCTTTAGCTTCTTCAGCTCTGGCAGGGCCATACGATATGGCAGAATAGAAATGGGCTGCGTGCCTGGGGCCAGATCAATACAAAAATCAATATCCCTGTCGGGCGGCATACCTGGCAGGTCTGAAGGAAAAACCTCTGTAAACTCCCGAATAATAGGAACTAAATCAATTGAAGGAACCTCCGTGCTGGAATCACGAACATATGCCAAATAAGCTAAACACCCCTTCTCGACCATGCGTCGAGCC
>MU761998.1:20994-36916 GCA_026770625.1 Nicotiana glauca | reverse complement strand
GAAGGGAAATGTGTAGAAATGGCTATCAATTCTTATGCAGTCAAGAGATATTATGTATGATTTCTTTATCTTTATCTATCTGATTGTATTCGACATATTTTGAGATTGAAATGATGAAGGCGTTTTGTTCTGCTATCCAAACACTTTATCCTTTGCTATCCCTTTAAGCCTTATTATATTTTCTTTTGTATCCCTCTTTCGGAATCAACAACAAAATTCAAGGATCAAACAAGAAAAGAAAAGAAGAAGAAGAATAAGAAGAAGAGAGAAAAGAAAAGAAGAAGAAGAAAAGAGAAAAGAAAAAAGAAAAAAAAGGGAAAAGAAAGAAAAGAACAGAACAAGAGAAAAAGAAAAAGAAATGAAAAAAAAAGAAAAGAAAGAAAAAAGAAAAGGAAAAGAAGAAAAGAAAGAAAAGAAAAGAAAGAAAAGAAAAGAAAAGAAGAAAAGAAAAAAAGAAGAATGGAAGGAAGGAAATATCGCAACAATGAAGCGATTTTATGACCTGAACTATGTTTGACTTGATCCTGAAAGGGTACGTAGGCAGCCTCACTGAGGTTCAGTCACAACCAAAGAAAAATCCAAGAATCCCCAAGTATGAAACTGGGTCAGAAGTTATGGTTGCTGAAGAAATGTGATTCCGAAAGTTGTAATTTTTGAACCCACGTTGAAATATTTTGAGCCTTTATACCCTTCTTTCTAAACCCATCCAAAAGCCACATTACGGTCCAAAGAAAGACCTTCTGATCAATTTTAAGAAATGTCGATACAAGCAGGTAAGGTGATTCATGTTATGGACAACACTCTGGTACCAGAAGAAAGGAAATTGAAAATGAGAGAGTCTTATTGGTGAAAACCCTCACGGGCACCGTAAGGCGACGCGAGTTGAGAGATATTAAAAATGAGAGAGTCCTATTGGTGAAAACCCTCACGGGCACCATAGGGCGAAAAATGAGTTTTCAGATTGGGCAAATGAAGAAAGTATGTGGTTGAAAGGTATTGGAAACTTGGTAAAACAAGCAAGGTTTGGGTTTTGGTGCAATTCAGATTGTGAAAGTATGGAATAGCAAATGTGGTAATTGACAGTTGACTGGTTGGACAGACTAGGCCAGTTAATCCAAAATGCATGGCATGATCAATGGAATCAGCCTTTCCACTTAGATAAGTCCTATCCTTTTTCTCTTTATTACAATTCGTACGTTTTCAGAGTCTTTCTATCCTCAAAATCTTCGAGGTCATTGCATTTCATTTGTCTTGAAGTCTGTCTATAAGAAGTTTTAGTGTCAGTGTAATTCAAAACAAAAGAAGGATGTCAAAGCTGACTATCAGCTTCCCAGTTGTATGGCATAATGAGATCGGGACATCTCAAAAGAAAGTAAAACACGAAGGACCAATGTAAATCCCATCAGAAGGGTAATCAGATGATTGGAGAGAAAAGCAAAGTTTCACAAAAAGGGAACAGAAACACCAAAACAGTAGCACGAGGTAAAACATTTGGGTCATCAGGATCAAAGGGTTTGAAAGTTAGCCGGGAAATTATGGCAAGTCAAAGCAAGTCCAAAGAAGCAAGTCGGAGCAAATTCGGAAGCGGGAGCATGGCCAACAAGAATGCCAGCAGTTAACCACCATTTTTATATTAACGAATCTTTCTGTGATTAAAACAGGGGCAGAAAGAATTTTTCTTTACAAACAGGCACCCACCTGGAAAACAAGGGAAGTACAATCCAAATTCTAGCTTTTAATTTTAATATCTGATAACACAATATGCCCAGTCACTATACTGGGGCAGAAACTTTTCTTTGGTTGTCTATTTTGTCGTAAGCAGGAGCCCACCTGGAGAACATGGGAATACTTTCTCAAAGCATCACAAGCAGGAGCCCACCTGAAGAACAAAGAGAATATTTTTCAAAATCAGCAAGCAGGCGCCCACCTGGAAAACAGGGGAATATCTTTTCAAATTTAGCAAGCAGGAGCCCACCTAAAGAACAAAGGGAATATTTTTCAAATTCAGCAAGCAGGAGCCCACCTGAAGAACAAAGGGAATATTTTTCAAATTCAGCAAGCAGGAACCCACCTAGAGAACAAGGGAATACATTTTCGAACAATGCAAGCAGGAGCCCACCTGAAGAATAAAGGGAATATCTTTTCTAATACAACAAACAGGCACCCACCTGGAAAACAAGGGAAGTACAATCCAAATCCAAGCTTTTAATTTTAATATCTGATAACACGATATGCCCAGTCACCATACTGGAGCAGAAAATTTTCTTTGGTTGTCTATTTTGTCGTAAGCAGGAGCCCACCTGGAGAACAAGGGAATACTTTCTCAAAGCAATCGCAAGCAGGAGCCCGCCTGGAGAACAAGGGAATACATTTTCAAGCATCACAAGCAGGAGCCCGCCTGGAGAAAAAAGGAATACCTTTTCAAGTAGTCGCAAGTAGGAGTCCACCTGAAGAATGGACACATGTTTCAAAACATCGCCAAGGCAACAGCCAGAATTTCATTGGAAGAATACAAGATGCAAGTTCAAGGCAACACAAGAGCAAGTTTTAAGGCATGGATAGGATTTCTTGTATCTCATAGAACATAGCTTAGGCTAGCTTCTTTTTATCTTTACACGGTGTAATAAGGGGGTCAGCAAGCAGTAACAGCAGCAACAGCAGTGAAATCACAGCTTCTGGTAGTCCCAGCTACCAAACACTCCTGAACTACACTGACCTGATTCCTGTTTAGCCCAGGATATGTAGGCAACTTCTGAAGCAGGGTGCGGTCAATTCTTTCAAAAATGCTTCACAAGGAATATGCGAATGGGCAAAAATCTCTCAGTTTCGCTCACTTGTCTTTGCACGAAAACGCTTCGTGTTTCCGAGCAAAGAGGGGCAGCTGTGAGCACGTTATTTTTTACCTAAGCAAATTATTCCTAAAATCCAAACAAAATAATTTTTTCTTTATTTTTACAATTTTGTTGATATTTGTTGTATTTTTGTGTTAATTAGTTACAAAAACAAATATGCATATGCATTAGGATTTTTAATTTCACAATTTTAGTATTAATTCATTTCGGAACAATTTAAGGAAAAATCAAAAAATAGCATTTTATTATTTTAATTGAAAATTGCTATTAAATAAAATTTAGGGTCTAATTAGTTTAATTGTTAGTTTAATTTCTCAATTTTATAAAATTAGAAAATAAATACAAAAATGAAAACAAAATACAAAGTGAGTAAAAAATACAAGAAAATACAAAAATAAATCAAGAGAACAAAATGAAAAAAGAAGGAAATTAAAAAAAATAATAACAAATAAAAAAAGAAATAGCTTGGTCCAAATGGGATTAATCCAAATGAATACGCCCAGCCCAAACCAAATAATTACACACCCCAATCCAGCCCAAATTCCCTACCCGGTCAGCCTCAGCCCTAACCAAACGACGTCGTTTAAAGAGGCATTTAATCTCAGCCTTTGATCACTTCTAATCTAACGGCCATGACTTGATCCCCATAATAATTAAAACGACACCGTATAGATGTCGGGCTAATCTGAGCCGTTCAAATTGTTTAATCCAACGGTGAGGGTCAATTAATACCCTTTGATATATCATATACAAAATTTAAAAAAAAAACAGAAACATTTTTCACCTTTTTCGTCTTCCCCTTGCCCCGCCGCCTCTACTCCCCTGTCAACCTACCGGAATCCTACCGGCGGAAAATGTCACCTACGCCAACGAACCCCAAATTCACACCCTAAAATCCTCTTCTCATCCTCTTTCCACCCTTCTACTCCGTTCCCTTCAAATCTTTCCCCATCTGTTCGAATAATCAAAGTTGTCTCGCCGGAACCCTAACTCCGGCGACAACACCTCACCCAACCCAGCCCAAAATAACACCATAGCTCCTTTTTGACACCCTCTACACGACCCTTAGGGTCTTGAACCTTAAATACTATTGGAACGGCTCGAATATGATTTTGAAGATTCTTCGGTGAGGGTAAAAGCTTACAAAAAATGTCACAAGACTCCCCTCATTTATTTTTGAAAATTTTTATGCCTAAAAAAAGATCGTCCAGTGGCTAAAAAGCTAAGTCTTTTCCCTTTTCTGTTTCTGTTTCTTTTATTTTTTGCATGTGATTATTTTTTATGTTTTTAATTATTTGCGGATTGTTATTAGTCTAATTAGGGTTTATCTTTTAATTTTTGTTTTAAATATATAGTATTTTAGGTTTAAAATTGGACATTATTAAGTTTTTAATAATTAGTAATAGATTTTGATTAATTTCGGTTAAGAAAATAAATTTAATATCAAATAGAACTTAATTAGATTTTGTTGGCAGAAATTTTTTTAATTGTTTTTGTTTGTTAATATTTGATTGATAAGGATTAGTTATAGCTATTAAAATTTTAATTAGTAGTTAGTTAATATTAGAATTAAAATTAGATTTGTTAAATTCTGATTAATTTTGATAATTAGATTGTTATAATTTCGGCAGTTAAATTCAAGGGTAAAGGGTTGAATGGCAATAGGTTTACCTAGTAAAATCAATTAAGTTTCAAGGGTAGTTTGGGTATATAAAAAGGGATAGTAATAATAAACCAAAGGAAGAGAGGGTATTTTGGGTATAGGAAAAGGGTAATTGGATAGATTTTGAAGTGAAGTGATGGTAGATAGGGAATTACACTAAATTAGAAGATTTTAGATTGGGGTATTAGCATAATTTTCATGAATAAGTGTAGCCAATTGAATTACAAGTTTAAAAATAAGGGTAGAACTTAAATAAAAGAGGGACTAATAGGTAAATTTTGAAGTTTGAATTTCCCTCCAACTCTAACTCTATAAATAGGCATTGAAATGCCTTATTTTACAAGTTTTGAAAATCTGAAATTCCCCCTGAGTAATTTCTGCCTCCTTAGATCCAATTTTAAAAACTCAAAAACATTAGAATCTAGTAGAAAATCCCAAAAAATATCATTGTTTCATTGATTCTCTAGTTAAAATCTGGTTTGCATATTGATTGATAGAAGTTTTCAGAAGCTTTACTAGTCTATATTCAAGCTCGAAGTTGAGATTCAGTTGAATTTGATTGCCTATTTGCTGGTTTAGTCGCTTCTGGTTATGCCTGGTTCATTTTGAAGCTGTTTTTGGATTGTTGATCTGCTGTTGTGAAGTGTTATGTCTCCAATTGTAGTTCTGACATCCTGATCTTCTATTTTGCCATAATTTCAGGTACTTTTTCAGTTTCAACTGATGTTGAAGATCTGAATTTATGTGTATTAATCAAGTTGAAGGATAAAATGTAGATCAATGCTATTTTGATGACAATTCGTGTAATAATTTGAATTGTAGTTATAGCAGTAGCGGTAGTATAGAATTAGAAGTACAAAAATATTTTCAAGTGTATAATTGGATTGTATAAACATTACTATTACTCGATTTTATTTTATTTTTAGTAGTTGTAAAAGAACTTTTATGTTGCAGTGATTGTCCTTTAAAAACTGAATTTCTAAATCACAATTGGACATTGATCAGGCTGGTTTGAATTAGTAAATAATTGATTATCATGTGATTGAGCCTAAGGTATTATCTAATATTGTTTAAGGAGCAAAATTATTAAGCATTCTTAGTGAATTAACATGTAGCTTTCTGTTACTATTCATAATTAGCGATACATCAGTAGGTAAATGGGTAAAAATAGTTTAAATATGAAATTTAGATGATAATCACTGCCAGATATAAAAAATGAATAAATACACATTAATCATCCTTATAATCATTGATTAATTGCATGGAAAATTTGTATGTCTTCATTTTACTTTAAATACAAAAGGGTTTAATGAATTAAATTTTATTTTTGAGTAAAGAGCCAGATATATTGGGCTCATTGTGTTATTAACAGGCCTGCCCAATTTCAGGGATTAAATCCCTTTATTTTTCTGGTACAGCCCGGATTGTCTTGCCATTTTGGGCTAGACTTAGGCCCAATACCTATTTGTCCTGGGCATTTTGCATTACATATGTTCGCAGAGTTTGGGGCCTTTGAGCAAATGCTTATGGTTTACTTCCTTCTTGTACGTTAGAGGTGTAGTATTAATAGGTGATTTATTCAATAAAAATATAGTTAAGAATCTGAAAATCTTATATGGTAATAGACATAAATAATAATTATTAAGTAGTATTGAAATAATTAAGGACATGAAAAATTAATTCACCAATATGAAATCAAGTTTTGAATTAGGTAGCGGGTTCAAGCCAAAAGGTTTTATCCCTTTTGTTTGAATCCGGATTTGAATTTGATATTTGAATTTATATTTATGGATTAATTAACTTTTAGAGACAAAAATAGAAAATTTAAATACTTTAGTTTGACCTTTAATAAATAAAAATGAGACGAGTCCCGCCAAAATCAAAAACACACAATTGCGGGCCTCATTAACTACTTACTAAAAATACTTAGAAATTGGGAGGACCGTTTAGCGAATTTCACGGTCTTCCCCAAAGATAATAAATGCGTAGTCGCTTAGGCGCGTATGTTAAATAATATTACTTTTCTAAATACGGGTGCACATTTATGTGACCCAAATCCAAATCTCAACGAAGTCGAAATGTGTCAAAAGCCACGGGCGCACTGGTGTGGCGTGGTTCGAGATACATTTTCACGACGTTGTAATTCTCGTAAAAATAAAATAAACAATAAATATAATAAAAATTGGTTATTAACAAAGGCACATAAAAATAGAATATGTAATGAAATCAGATAAAAATTAAATACAACAGTTGAGCGACCGTGCTAGAACCACGGAATCCGGGAATGCCTAACACCTTCTCCCGGGTTAACAGAATTCCTTATCCAAATTTCTGATTCGCGGACTGTTAACAGAGTCATATTTTCCTCGATTCGGGATTCAACCGATGACTTGGGATACCATTAATCTCCCAAGTGGCGACTCTGAATAAATAATAATAAATCCCGTTCCGATTGTTCTTTAATTGGAAAAACTCTTTTATTACGCCCTTCTGGGGGTGTAGTAAATGTAAAAATGAGGTGTGACAATGGCGCGTCCAAGAAAAAGGACGTGAGTGCCGTGATGGTTGCACAGAGAACCAAGTCCACAGTAAAATACCAAGACTACCCGGTACCCCTTCTCACATACCAGCTTATCCCCAACCAAGCACCTCTGCCCTCTTACCAAATTTCGTGACCCGCTTACCAATCATCTCCATCCCCCACATATCAACCTACCTCACTAAGATATTCCCAATCTACACCCATCTACCAAGCCTATAATTCTCACTATCAATCACCTCCCACCCGCCAAAACTTCCCCAGTCCATGCCCTAACTTCGACCGTAGACCTCCCAAGCAATACACCTCCATCGCCGAGCCAATCAACCAACTATATGAAAGACTCGAAGCAGCCTGTTACATCACCATAATCCCTGCCATAACTCCATAAAATCCTTCCCAATGGGTCAATCCAAACAAAACTTGTGCATACCATTCCGGTATGAAAGGGCATACCATTGATGAGTGTCGATCTCTGAAAGACAAAATCTAAGCTCTAATTGATAATAAAATCACCGTGGCCAAGGAACCTGCTCTTAACATTCGCAACAATCCCTTGCCTGATCATAAAGGTGGTGGTGTGCATATGATCGAAGTAGAAGATGATTGGGACCCCAAAGGGTCAATTGGATTAATTGCCGAAGGTGACGAGCCCAAGAAACCAACAGTCACACTAAATCCAATCGTAGTCCAGATCCAGTCCTCTGGGGATGCTGAAGTGAACATGTTTGTGCCTCTCGAGTTTGAAACACCGTCATCCATAAAGACTGCAGAGCCAATTGCGGTGGAGTTTGGGTCTCCAAAATCACCTGCACCATTTGAAGTTGTTGTGCTACCTCCCAAGATGAGAGTTCCTATTCCTGTAGCAATGTCAGCCGTAATGCCGTTTCATACACAGGCCATTCCTTGGGATTACACCACTGAGGCAAGAAGGAAGGGAAAGACTAGGTCCGGAGAAACAATTGTAGCGCAGGGTATAACCAGGACTAGTAGAATTTATACTCCAGAGCACTTAGTAGAACCAAGTAAACAAGCCTCTAGACGGCCTATTGAAACTGGGCCCGATGATCTCTGGCGGAAGATACATGCAAAGGAATACTCAGTTGTCGACCAATTAAACAAAACACCAGCGCAGATCTTCATTCTAGCTCTACTGCAAAGCTCCGAGACACACAAGAACGCCCTGATAAAGATACTGAGCGAGGCGTTCGTACCCAGCAATATAACTGGAGGAGAGATGGCAAACATGGTCGGGCAGGTATTAGAGAGTCATAAGATCACTTTCCACAAGGATGAGTTGTCCCCTAAAGGTTTAGGCCACAACAAAGCGTTGCACATCACTGTGCAGTGCGAAGACTATTTCATCACCAGGACTTTGATTGACGGAGGGTCCAGCCTTAACATTTGTCCATTGGTGACCCTCAGAACATTGGGGAAAAGTCTGCATGAAATTGAGGATGGGGCTATCAACGTCAAAGCTTTTGATGGCTCCCAAAGGTCTACTATTGGGGAGATCAGTTTGTGTTTGCAAATGGGGCCAACTTGGTTCGATGTTGATTTTCAAGTAATAGACATCCCAGCATCCTACAACTTACTACTAGGACGACCTTGGATCCACGCCGGTGGAGCCGTAGCCTTAACCCTGCACCAGGCAGTGAAGTTCGAGTGGAATAACCAAGAGGTGATTATTCATGGTGACGGGACTAACCCCATATACAGTCGTCAAACCATCCCAGCAATTGAAGGAAGAAGGAAACTAGGAGGAGAAACCTACCACCAGATTGAGCGAGTCAACGCCGTGGACAAAGATAAGTGGTGGGATAACAAGATAGAGAGTATACTAAACTGGAGTGGGTATGAACCTGGCAAAGGGCTCGGCAAAAACCTCCAGGGAATCACCAAGCCTATCAAACTGAAGAAGCATGGCACCACTTTCGGGTTAAGGTATAGATATAGTTGGGAAGAATTCTTGAACTGGTCACCACCATGGCGCGGCCCTTAATATCCGCTGGAGCACCCGATACCCCACTTGGAACAAACTTTCCAACCATCCGACATCATGTATGGGTTAGAGGAAGATGAAATATTGGCAGCAATGAAGAACCTGTTCTTGGAAGATGACAATATGGACTGTCATGTCATTCTCGAGGAGGAAGGCCCTTTTATACAGGTGGTGAGCCGAGGAGAGCGCCTCAACAATTGGTCCATCAGAATCACCAATGCCTGGAAAGCTTCGGGGTAGCAAGGTTGAACAAAGCATTATGCATTATCTTTTACTTTTTCGCTAGTTGATTTCCCTTCAGTATTATCTTTAAATTTTTGAAAAGAGATCTGATGTTCAAAACAATTTTGGCATTTATCAAAGCATTTCAGTTTCTTATATAAGTCTCGCTCTTATTATTTCTTTTCTTTACCCTTTACTTTACTTTACAAAGCATTACTATTACTTATCTTGATGAACAGACAAATGTGACATGCGACAAGATAACGCAACAAACGGATATAGAATCAGAAGAGGATGAGGTACCAGAAAAAGTCGTTAAAGAGGTTGAGGACTTTGAGAATAGACCTAAGTCTAACCTGGACGAAACTGAGGTTGTCAATCTAGGGGACACAGAGAATGTCAAGGAAACGCACATCAGTGTTCACCTGTAGCCGTCAGAAAAGGAAGAGTATATGGAATTCTTAAAAGAATATGAGGACATACTTGCCTGGTCATATGATGATATGACCGATCTCAGTACATCTATTATAGCTTACAAACTGCCAACAGATCTGACATGTCCGCCGATAAAGTAGAAGCTCAGAAAGTTCAAGCCAGACATGAGTTTGAAAATCAAGGAAGAAGTTACCAAACAAGTCAAAGCCAAGGTCCTCAGGGTAGTATAATACCCGACATGGTTAGCCAACATTGTGCCAGTGCCAAATAAGGACGGGAAGGTCAGAGTCTGTGTCGACTACCGGGACCTCAAACGGGCCAGTCCGAAAGATGACTTCCCTTGCCGAACATACACATCCTGATCGATAATTGTGCCAAGCACGAGCTGCAGTCATTCGTCGATTTTTTTGCTGGGTACCATCAGATATGGATGGACGAAGAAGACGCGGAGAAAACGACTTTCATCACGCCGTGGGGGATGTATTGTTAACAGATGGTGTCATTTGTATTAAAGAATGTTGGGGCCACCTACATGAGTGCCAAGACTACTATTTTCCATGACATGATACACAAAGAGATCGAGGTGTATGTAGATGATGTCATCATCAAATCCAAGAAAGCCACTGACCACATGGAAGATTTAAGAAAGTTCTTCAACAGATTGAGAAGGTATAACCTGAAACTGAATCCCGCCAAGTGTGCATTCGAGGTTCCAGTCGGAAAACTGCTTGGTTTCATCGTAAGTCGACGGGGAATAGAACTCGCTCCATCAAAGTTCAAAGCCATTCTAGAATTAACACCTCCAAAGAACAAGAAAGAGGTTATGAGCATCTTAGGGAGACTCAACTACATCAGCTGGTTCATAGCCCAGTCCACTGTCATTTATGAACCAATCTTTAAGATGTTAAAGAAGGACGCCGCCACTAAATGGATTGATGATTGTCAAAAGGCTTTCGACAGAATCAAGGAATATCTATCAACGCCGCTAGTCCTGGTCCCGCCTGAACCAGGTAGACCGCTATTGCTCTACCTTGCAGTACTGGATGGATCGTTCGGCTATGTTTTAGGACAATATGATTAAACGGGGAGAAAGGAGCAAGCCATCTACTATCTTAGCAAGAAGTTCACCCCATACGAGGCTCGGTATTCCCTGCTAGAATGCACCTGTTGTGCTCTGACTTGGGTAGCTCAGAAGTTGAGACATTATTTCTGTGCTTATACTACTTATCTCATATCAAGGATGGATTCGCTAAAATACATCTTCCAGAATCCCATGCCCATGGGAAAGCTAGCCAAATGGCAAATCCTACTGAGTGAATTTGATATTGTCTACGTAACCCAAAAAGTGATCAAAGAACAAGCACTAGCCGATTATCTTGTCGAAAACCCCGTGGGCGGAGAATACGAGCCTTTAAAGACGTATTTTCCCAATAAGGAGGTGTCTTTTATAGGAGAAGACATTGCAGAATCCTATAATGGTTGGAGAATGTTTTTCGACGGAGCAGCAAATTTCAAAGGAGTTGGCATAGGGGCAGTTTTAGTATCAGAAATAGGTCAGCATTATCCGGTGTCTGCCAAACTCAGGTTCCCGTGCACCAACAATATGGCCGAGTACGAAGCCTGCATCTTAAGGCTCAAGCTGGCCATTGACATAAACGTTCAGGAATCACTAGTCATCGGGGATTCCAACTTGCTCATACATTAGGTCCGAGAAGAATGGGCAACCAAGAACTCCAAAATACTCCCGTATTTGCATCATGTACAGGAGTTGAGGAAGAGGTTTATAAAGACAGAATTTCGGCATGTCCCCAGAGTCCAGAATGAGTTCGCCGATGCATTGGCCACTCTATCATCTATGATTCAACATCCAGATAAGAACTTCATTGATCCTATCCCAGTAAAAATCCAGGATCAACCCGCTTACTATGCTCATGTCGAGGAAGAAGCAGATGGAAAACCATGGTTTCACGACATCAAGAAGTATCTGTCAACAAGAGAGTATCCAGAACTTGCAAACACTACTCAAAAGCGCACACTGTGGAGGTTATCCAACCACTTCTTTCACAGCAGAGGAATCTTGTACAAGAGGACTCCCGATTTGGGTTACTGAGGTATGTCGAGGCAAAGGAAGCATCCAGATTATTGGAGGAGGTTCATGCAGGGACCTGTGGCCCGCACATGAATGGTTTTGTCTTAGCCAAGAAAACACTCCGAGCTGGTTACTTCTGGATGACCATGGAGACAGATTGCATCCAATATGTTCGGAAATGCCATCGTTGCCAGATTCATGCAGACATGATAAAGATGCCTCCTAACGAGCTCAATGCAACAAGCTCACTATGGTCGTTCGCCACTTGGGGAATGGATATCATCGGACCTATCGAGCCTGGCGCATCATATGGGCACAGGTTCATTCTAGTGGCAATTGCTTATTTCACTAAATGGGTTGAAGAAGCATCATATAAGGCAGTAACCAAGAATGTTATGGCAAACTTTGTCCGCGACCGTGTCATTTGCCGGTTCGGCATCCCAAAGTCAATCATCACTGATAATGGTTCCAATCTCAACAGCGACCTGATAAAAGCAAGGTGTGAAACCTTCAGGATCAAACACAAGAATTCTATAGCCTACAGACCTTAGATGAATGGAACTGTAAAAGCAGCCAACAAGAACATCAAAAAGATACTAAGGAAAATGATAGAAAAACACAAGCAATGGCATGAGAAGCTATCATTTGCTCTATTGGGATACCGTACCACCGTCCGCACTTCAACTGGGGCGACTCCTCATATGTTAGTTTACGGTACCGAGGCAGTTATCCCAGCCGAAGTAGAGATTCCATCGATGAGAATTATGCAGAAAGCAGAACTTGAAGATGCAGAATGGGTAAAGAACCGCTATGAGCAGTTAGCCCTTATAGACGGGAAAAAATTGAATGCAGTTTGCCATGGTCAGCTTTATCAGAATAGAATGACCAGAGCCTTCAACAGGAAAGTTAGGCCAAGACAGTTCGCGCCAAGGGAGTTAGTACTGAAGAAGATTTTTCCACACCAAGACGAAGCCAAAGGAAAGTTCTCTCCTAATTTGAAAGGTCCACACATGGTTCATCGCGTTCTAACCGGAGGAGCCCTCATATTTGCAGAAATGGATGGAGAAGTTTGGCCAAAGCCGATCAATTCAGATGCAGTGAAGCAATACTATATGTAATCATTGTGATTTCTTTATGATTTAATTTGAAATACGCCTGACCTGATTCCCGTTTAAGAGGGGATACGTAGGCAGCCCTATGGGTTCGGTCACAATTCAACAAATTTTTCCTTTCCCCCAACATTGGAAACTGGGGCAGAATTTTGAGAAGGACCCTCAAAATTCCGAAGTTGATCTTCGCCAATCATCATGCGCAGCCGTCAGAGGCACCATGGTCACTAAACTGGGGCAGAATTTTGAGGAGGACCTTCAAAATCCCGGAACAAAAGAGGTTGCAATATCTTGAACCACGTCGTAGTCGTCGGTTCTTCTAAAAAAGAAAATCATTTTTTTGTTATCTATTATTTATTCACATCATATTTTAAAATTATGTTACCAAATTATGCATGGATACTATCAGAATTTCTTTGTTAGCAACGCTACCCCAATGAAAACAAGAGCCGAGTAAGATGAGCACAGTCCGCGGGAAGACGAACTAACCTTTCCCCCTTGACAAAACTCACAATCTTTCTTTGAATGCAGGCACCCCAAAACATATAATCATTGGATACGATACAAACTCACACTTTTCAGGAATACAATTCTCAGGATCATCATCCATTTTCGAGCGCTATTCGCACGCAATATCCCCAGCAACCACAAGGACAACTAACTGTCAGCTATCACCTCTCAGCTAAGAGATTCGTTACTCTTCGCCTTTATTTATTGCATCATATAAGGCTACTTTTCTGTCTTCTGAGGTTAAGCACTACCTCCATCCTGCATTTCCTTGCATTGCATAAGGCTACTTTTCTACTTTCCTAGGTTAAGCACTACCTCCATCCTGCATTTCCTTGCATTGCATAAGGCTACTTTTCTGCCTTCCGAGGTTAAACACTAACTCCATCCTGCATTTCCTTGCATCGCATAAGGCTACTTTTATGCATTCTGAGGTTAAGCACTACCTCCATCATGCATTTCCTTGCATTGCATAATTCTACCTTTCTGTCTTCCGAGGTTAAGCACTACCTCCATCCTGTATTTCCTTGCATCGCATAAGGCTTCCTTTCTGCCTTCCGAGGTTAAGCACTACCTCCATCCTGCATTTCCTTACATTGCATAAGGCTTCCTTTCTACCTTCCGAGGTTAAGCACTACCTAACTAAGCACTGTCTCCATCCTGCATTTCCTTGCATTGCATAAGGCTACCTTTCTGCCTTCCGAGGTTAAGCACTACCTCCATCCTGCATTTCCTTGCATTGCATAAGGCTACCTTTCTACCTTCCGAGGTTAAGCACTACCTCCATCCTGCATTTCCTTGCATTGCATAAAGCTACCTTTCTCCCTTCCGAGACTAAGCACTGTCTCCATCCTGCATGACTGAAATATCGCCACCTCTGACTTGCATCGGCTGAAATACCACCGGCTTTATTTAAATCTTGCATGGCTAAAACATCGCCAATTTTGTTTGAATCCCTCGTATCGACTGAAAGATCGCCAAATGCATTCAAATCGTTACATCAGCTGAAATATCGCCAACTTTATTTAATTCTCGGTATCGGCTAAAACATCGCCAACTTTATTTAAATTTCTGTCGGCTGAAATATCGCCATTTAGATTTATCCTTCACATTGGCTGAAATACCGCCAAATCTTGCACTTCATCAGCTGAAATACCGCCAAACCTTGCATTTCATGGGCTGAAATACCGCCAAACCGTCCAAGGGTGTCATTGTTCGGAGGCACCATTTTTATTGCCCGAGAACGCCATGTCATGGCCCGAGGACCCTGCTTTATATTCTGCACATCATTATTCAAAGGCACCATGGTTCGGAGCCACCATCATCATAGCCCGAGAACATCATTTTATAGCCTGCGAATCCTTTATTATGTGCTTCATGGCCCAGGACGTCATGGTCTGAGGACGTCATCCTAACCGTCCAAAGACAATATTCATGGTCCAACGAGAACTTGCATCACGTTTAAATTCTACAAGATATGCTTGTCTTACTCAATTGCAGGTACATCAGCTGGCAACGGCCATTACAGCAGGAGCGATCTCGCTTCAGTTCTCGCAACCCATCAGTCCCTGACCAACCTTTCCAACCTAAATATTACGTCCGTCTCTCCATAAACCTCCATCGGCATACTCCGTTGGTGTATCCTGAACTACATTATGACCTGATTACTGTAAAACCAGGGATATGTAGGTAGCTCAGAAACTAGAGCTCGATCAAAACCTTTGCAAGTCGTTTCCCTCGGTCAAAATTGGTCATCATATCTTTACCCGACAACTCTTTCATCCTTTCCGGGTAAAGAGGGGCAGCTGTTGATATCCAATTTTTCCCTATGTAATTTTATATATACTTAAAATATTCTTAAAATAGTAGTACATGCATATATAAGCATACCCAAGAGTTTTGGTATTTTTCCTTATTTTAATGATTTTTTAAAATCACTTTGTTGTCTATTTTAATAGTACAAAATTCAATAATTATTTTCAGACTATTATTTTTGGTGAATAACTTATCTTATTCTCATATTTATACCCAAATATAATTAAGGTAATTTTTTGCATATTTTATATAATTTATTTGGTATTTTTAAAGCTAAATTGCTATAATTGCAATTATAGCCTATTTTTCGATTAATAGTATTTTATAATTATAAAATTGCTCCCATTATTTTTTTAATTAACATTTATATATTATTAGTCAATTTAGTGCTTTTAATTAGTTTTTAAAACTATTTTAACTATTTTTATTAAAATAAAAATGGAAGAAATGGTTGTTTAACATTTAGCCTCGTTCATTTCAATTATAACCCCTTTACATTCAAATTTTAACCACAAATTGAATCCCCAATTTCAACCCTAAAACCCCCGACCCAGTCCTCAAATCACCCGACCCATACCCAATTTAATGACCCGGTCCAACTTTAATCTAATCTGAGCTATTGATCAAGTGAGATCAACGGCCCAGGTTTTATTTCCAAAATTAAATCAAACAACCCCCCCCCCCCCCCC
>MU761998.1:4710-20689 GCA_026770625.1 Nicotiana glauca | reverse complement strand
TCTCTCTCTCTCTCTCTCTCTCTCTCTCTCTCTCTCTCTCTCTCTCTCTATACTGACTCTTGCTCTCCCTTCTCTCTAGAACCTTTTGGTTCTCTCTCTCTCGTCTCCGATGAATCCACCGCCTCTCCAGCCACCTCCAGCCTCACTTCTCTCAACCACCAGCCCCCGTGAAACCTTGTCTTGTTGATTCCCTCCATTTTCGAGACTCCAGAAGCCTCCATCTTACAAAATGGTCATCGAAGGCTCTGCCTGGCCTATCTCCGGTCCTTCTACGATGGGTTATGGTTCGATGGTGCTACGAGCATCATTATTGACGAGTTTCACAGCCAGGTTCCCTACCTCTCACTGGTTTATTACGAAACCCTAATTTTCTTAAAACCTTGTCTTTTTTAAATGATTTTTAACTTACTCTTTTATGTTTTACACTACTCTCTACTCGATCTTTTGATTGTTCAAGTTTTCAATGTTTTGTTCTTCTTTTAAAACTAGGGTTTTTTGAACCCTTTCGAAATCACTATATCTTCTTTTTTTTTTGAGTATTATGTGTTTATGTTTGTGTTATGTGCTTGTTGGTGTGATCTTCTGGTTACTCTCCATGTTCCATGCTTTAATTTTGCTACTAGGACTCCAGACCACTATTGATTATGTGGTTTCCTGCTTAGGGTTCTCTGATTTTCATGCCTATTGTGTTTTATACATCTAATTGTTCATTGTTTACCAAATATCCAGCTAAATTTGTACATCTCTTCGAATCCCTGACTTGTATATGTTTTCCTTAGAAGTTTACACTGATTTCTGAATCATTTCCTTATTTGTGAAATGCTCTCCTTACTTAATACTGATTCCTTGTGATTTTCAATTTCATTCATGATTCTTTGAACTAATTTGTGTGCACAATATGTTGTCCTTATACTTTTCTTACTTGAAATATTATGTATACTTTTACTACTCCTATTATGGAAATACCAGTCTTGCAAATAATAATTTTCCTTATTTGATACAATTTGTACCCGTTTGAACTATGACTCCTTAATTGAAGGGAGTCCGAGTTTAATTGATTCTAATTGGTATTATTTCCAAAACTATGATCAATCTATATGTATTACCTTATTTTCACTTAATTTGAGAGCTATAAGTACCCATTCTCTTTTGCATTACACACTGATACATTGCACATCACACACACAAACACGAACAAAGCTCATTGCTCTGAACTCTCTCTTACACACATAAGCATACTTGGTGTTCTCTCTTATTTTCTACACATCCTCTCCCACTTTCCTGTTGACTACTGATTATTCAGTCGGCTGAAAGCCAAGACTGAGTGATCTTTGGGGGGCTGCTCCATTATTCTACTGCTCTATACATTGCTGATTGTTTGGTCTGCATATTACTGCTTACTTCCTTGCACACTACTGCTCTACACTATCTCATCCTTGACTGGTATGCCCTCTATTTGATTTGTAGTATCCAAAACAATATGCTTTTATATATGTTGCACCTTATTTTGTTTCTTCTATGCTTTTACTTATGGTTCTGTTGTTCTTATTGCAACTAGCATGCCCCTGTGTGATTATCCTTCTATTAATCCAGCATGCCTACTGGTTTACGTAATGCATGTTCTCTCCTACCCCCTAGCCCTAGTACATTCTCAGCATGTGATCATGAGCCCTTTTGGTTGAAACCTGGTGTTGACTGTCTAAGTTTTGAAGTTCTTTCCTTTGGTATCTAGGTGCAATTGTGTATAACATGTGAACTATTTACCCCACTTCCCTTTTCCCTGTTTGTGTTTACTGCCCGGAACTATATGAGGTATTTTGGTTCTGAGTTTTGTCAAAATTGTCCTATTGTTTTTCTTTCAAAACTGGTTCTACGTGGATCATTCTTTTTTTAAAACTGCTTTTCAACTCAATTTCTTTAAAGAAAATTCTATCACACTCTCACTACTCCTAGAGTTTAGGTTCTACTCCCTTTCGTATAAGCATTATCTTGGGTACCTTTGAGTGCCCATCGAACTTTGATGCACAAGCTGGTAATTTCACACTGCACTTGTTCAAACATTTTTGTAATGTTTGGGTGCTAGTATTGGCCAAGGACACCATTGGGCCCTTAGGGAGCTTTGTCGCATCCAAACCATGGTCAAGGCTCTGAAACTCGAAAGAAGTGAGGTTGGAAGATTGGGCCTGGTTGAAGGCTCCCTATAGAGTGGCTTCTTATTTTATTTTCCATTATGTAATTCAGCTATCATAGTTTGTAATAATTTGTAAACAGCTGCTTGGGTCAATAGAGAAATTGGGAGGGATTATGCATGCTTAGTTTAATTAATGGGTAAAGAATATGTCTATAGGGCTTTACTTATCAATTTGTGCAATAGAGGCCACGTGTAGGACATGCATCTTACACATAGATATCCTGTTTTCTGTTCTTTTGTTATACTCACTTTGTAATCAGTTAGTAATTAACAAACAACTATTATGAAACTACTACTGCATTTAGAGACCATGTTTTAGGAACTTTATGTGCATTAGATATCATGTTATTTAGGGTTGCAATTGTTGAACACCTCACCGGCTGTTTAATTTAATAACACAAATTTGGTTAACTGCGTCTTCTCTTTAAAACTAGAATTAATATGCATGTTCACCCTTTTTTAACAAAAGTAGGCAACACGCATGACGCCTAGCAAGCTTTAGGCCCAATAATAAACTGATTGATCTTGTTTTACTAGTTTCATACTACTCAGCATTTTAACTTTCCCAACTCCATTTTTTTCCGCCTCTCTGAAGTCCACTCTTTTACTGAAAATCTCTTTATCTAGAAACCTGTTTCATATTTATATGCTCTCACTAATTTTCCTGATTCTTGCTCTATTAAGTTTTTAAATTACCGGTTTACCTTTTTGCCCAGGATCATGTTATTTTGGTACTTGTCTAATTAAACTATTGTATTTTCAAATCTCTACTTTTTCCAAACGATGTTTTAACAGTTCCCTCACCTTTACTTACTCAACTGTTTTCTTAGTTGTATTTCTGCAAGTCACACACTCTTTGGATCACTCAGTTGTGGTTAAACCTTCTGCTGAAACTTATCTTTAAACTCGCGTTCTTTTAAGACCTTAAATGTGTTTGAGATGTGCTAATTACACGTCTACTTGTGAGGGACCTGTGAGCCTCTTATTTGCCTTTGTATGGTTCCTTTATGTGTAGTCCTACTTGTTATGTATGTCGCCTAGCATTTTGTCCTTTAAACCTAAGGGTTCAGCCTAGTCCTTACCTTGTAGGAATAGTGGTCCTAAATACCCTCTAGGACTTATAGGACGGGATGGGTAATAGCACGCAATAAGCATTCGTGACCAATCCACACGTTTAAATAACCTTTACGGGGTGGGAAGGGTAGAATATGGAGATGATGACCGATGCGCTAATATCACGTGCGACCCCTCTTTGAGGAGTGATTGCTAGGTATTGTATTGAAGTGATCCATATTAATCATAAACCTATGATCCCTTTTCCTTTGTTTGCTCTCTTTAGAAATGTTTAGACCTTTCAAATATCTGCTCTCTTTATACTTACTTTCACATGTTTCAATTTAATTGCAAGTACTTATTTGAGCCTTGATTGATATTTGTAAAGTCACAACATAGCATGGTTGGGAACCACACTAGTGGATCTTCCGGGGTGCCTAACTCCTTCCCCTCGAGATAATTTCTAGCCCTTACCCGAACTCTGATTTTCAAATTCAAAACCTTTAATGTCCTAATGCACTTAATCATTAGGTTTCGACTCTTTAATTCCAAAAATTCAATTCCCAAACGGGAATAGAGTTGTCTTCCCAAATGTCATAAACCCAATTTTGCGAAAAATGGGGGGTGTCGACAACGGAGAGAGAGGAGCAACTGTTTGATTTAATTAGCTGGATCACTTATACTTGGGGAAAGATTTTTGTTTAATAACATCATCGAAATTTTCTGATCAAAGAAACTAGAACATCGTTAAGCGCACAGAACACTTGGAGTTTTCTCTTGACCGATCGCTTAATGTGGTAGTAAGCCTTCAGGGAGATGAATTGTGATCCCCCTATGGGTTTGGGTGTGGATTGCAGGATGTATTTTCTCGTTTCTGAGTGAGTATTCTTCTTTTCCCTTAAATTTTCTAAACAATCTATGTTTAGGAAATGAAGGATAAACCAGCAAACATTCTCATGTGTTCTTGTATTAGCTTTGGTTGTAGAAGGCTCTATAGTGGACAAAAAGAGTAAAGGAAAAAGGAGAGTTTTCCTAAGTTATTTGATCAAATAGATGAACATCAACTAAATTTTGTTTTCTAAAAGCAATGAAGAATAAAGAAATCGTTAATTTTTGGGCTTACTAGTATGAGGTGGTTTTAGTATGTGCTTTAACTTGGCTTAGCTCATTTATAATCACTTGTTACCTTTGTTTGAATTGTTGTAATTCCTGATCTTTAGCTAGCTTTTATCTGAACTTTGTATACCAAAACTTAAGCATAGCCTATGGCTAATTGCAATGGCATGTCTCAGTTCCTCCAACTTAATGGACGGTAACTTACTTCTATCTCTTGGCTTTTCTATTTACTGTTTTTGAGTTCTGGTTCGATGGGATTTTGTGGGCAGTGATTATGGATTTTCATGCGCGTGCCATAAAAATCATTCAAGATATTTGTTGAAATTATTGAGCATAATACTAAATTTTGCTCGTTTGATGATCTATTCATCTTTTTTATTCTGAGCGTAAATGATGAAGCTATCACTTGACCAAACATTTAAGATCCTTGGCCTATTGAGATTTTGAAAGAGATATTGGAAATTGGGTTTGAACCGTACGCTGAGGATTTATTACGAGTATAGTTTATTACTACGTGATATTGATTTGCTTTCCCAAAATGAAATATAACCTCCAGCATTTGGTAAAAGGAGTGTTATCACTATAGATTCTTGTTGAGTTAGTTATTTCTGTAAGCTTGTACAAATATTTATGTGCTAACTTACTCCCTTATAGTCCTCATATGTGAAGAGAGAAAGTGTGTTCTTGGAACTTCTGTTATTCTTGCTTTTAAAGAACATATTTTTATGGGTCTAAGGTTTCTTTTATTGTTTCTGGTTCATACATTGTATCATTTCTGGCCTCTATTATTGATATTTGCTTCTTCTTGTTGTTGTTGTTATAACTTCTTTTTACTTCTCTGAGCTAATGCTCTGCTTTTGAATTATTTTTTTGTTTCTTCTCTATCATAACAAATAAAGAAACTCTCTTTAATTATTTGCACATCCATTTTGCTCGCCTATTAATCCATCTTATTGTTTTTGCATATAGATGTTAGGTGAGGGAGTTGGCTGCCAAGAATATTTTTCACATTATATTTCACCATTTAACATAGTTATTTTATAATTTCAGGTCATACAACCTAATGTTCGAGAATTTAGCGGGTGGAAGATTTCAAAATGATGAAAAGTTACAAAAATCATTTAATGACCATCATTCGTCTAGATTATTTATATAATGATATTAGTAATTTAGTTCAAACAATATAAGTTTATTTTGTAAGTTACTATGACATTAATATTTTTGATTAATACTTCCTTTTGTAAAGATTTAATGAGATATTTTATGTCATTTTGAATCAATACTAACATATTTTATTACTTGGAACATATTTTGAACGAATGTTATACTATTATTAATGGTTGCTAAACTATTGCTATTAAAGATTGTGACTTGTAGTGGTAATTTAGCTGGATATACTAGCTATAAAATTGGACGATAAAATGGCAAATTAATATATTTTCACAAGGGATATTGTAGCCATTATGATTGCTGGAAAATAATTATCGTTAAAGATATTAACTTTTAGCGATAATTTAGTTAAACATAATAGCCATTAAAATGGACGCTAAAAGAGCAAACTAAGATGTGTTTTTAGAAGAGATATTAAAGCCACTTTAATTTTCACAAAATAATTGCCGATAAAGATATAAACTTTTAGCGGCAATTATTTTTAATATAGCGGCTATATAAATGGATGCTAAAGGAATATAGTTAGTCATTTTGGATAGGATTTAGACGCCATTATAATTACCATAAATAATTTCTGTTAAAAATAATAATGTTAGCGGCAATAAACCATCTTTTACCAGCTTCTGTTAGAAAGGCCGCTAAAGGTTTTTCCGACCCCGACATCATTGGCTAAATATCAATGGTTGGTAAAAGATACAGCGGCTATTTTTATTGCAGCTAAAGCTATTTTATATTGCCACTAAATTCCCTTTTTGTTGTAGTGTGCTACTGTTTCAAGGTTGTTGTGTTTGAAGGCCTGTCTCTTAGGTTTATATTGCGCATGTTAAGGCTCCCTATAGTGTAATAGATATTATTATATAGTTTATTCATTTCGGACTGTAATATTTTCTATAATAAATAGATCTGGGGTTTATTAGTAAAAGCTGGGGGGGTGTTTCCTATATCTTTGTTTGAAACTCGGGTAGAAATCCTGCATATAGGTTTATTGGTGATTATGTGAGTGTTATTACTTGTTTAGAGATATTGTCTATAGGACTTTCTGATTGCTTTATTCTGTACTTCACTCGCATACTAGAAATCCTGTTCATAGGCTCTTTGCATTAGAATTCATGTCCATATGATCCATGCATATTTTTTACATAAATTAGTAACCATGTCTATAGGATCTTATCTGTTTGAATAATAACTGTCCTGGCAATGTGCTTAAAGAATTCTGCCCATATGTGATTAATAGATATCATGCTTATTGGAACTAAAAACCAGTTAGATACTATGCCTATAGGAAATAAAGGAATCAGTTTCAAATCTAGAAATCATGTCTATAGGATTTAATCTAATAGATATCATGCTTATAAGGTGAAATCAGTTTGTAACTTAGGAATCCTGTTAATAGAAATTTAAATCAAGTCAACACTTAGAGATCCTGTGTCACGACCCTAAACCCGAACCCGGTCATGATGGCGCCTCTAGTGAAGACAAGGCCAGCCG
Source organism: Nicotiana glauca (assembly GCA_026770625.1). Lineage (NCBI taxonomy): Eukaryota > Viridiplantae > Streptophyta > Magnoliopsida > Solanales > Solanaceae > Nicotiana > Nicotiana glauca. The sequence goes on along the minus strand of MU761998.1, from coordinate 13,671 downwards.
ATTAAACCCAATTCACATTTTAAAATAGTTAAACAACATAAAGGAGTCTAAAAACATAATTTAATAATACCAAGTAGCGGATTATATCAATAAAGTGCGGAAGTATAACCCAACACAGCCCTAACCGGGGTGTCACAAGCCACGAGCATCTAACAACACTGAATACTCAAATGTAACTACAGAGTTTAACATTGAACTAATGACATAAAGGAAAGAGGTTGGGAGGAGCTCAGGGCTGCGAACGCCAACAGCTACCTAAAGACTCCTCGAAGAACCGTCTGAAGCTGGAATGAATCAGCACTCAGGAGAGGAACCAGCTATGCCTGAATCTGCACGCACGGTGCATGGAGTAAAGTGAGTACTCCAACTCAGTGAGTAATAAATGTAAATAATGACTTAAAGTAAGAAAACATGATCACGTCCAAATCCATTACTAAAAATTAATAGACACGGTCGTATGCAATATCATTTATCCAACTATGAGTCGGGGTCGAATCCCACAAAGAATAATATGTAGGCGATTAGAAATGTAAGAGAATTATCACTTATCGCGCAATGCCAAATACTTAGAATTATTGTTGGAAAATATTTATATCTAAATGCGGAAATGTAAACTAACCTAGAAAGAAAGTAAAATGATATATGGCTACAAGTATGGTTGCATCGGAATTACACTCAAGTAACGATCTAATGTATTTCATATCCCTTCCAATAATGGTCACACAGATATGCCTAGTTGCTTCTATCAATCATGAACTCTCTAGTTATCATAACTCTCTCTCGAATTATAATAATTTACTAGATGCACTCTCTCGAGCTACGCTAGCTAGATTCGCATTACAGTTCACTTAGATCGCACCCGAGGTATCGTTATCTCTAATCCAACCTCTAAACCCTCGGTTATGACTCTCGCCTATACTCCGGGAGTGATGTTGTTCAACAATTACCTAAATATGCACTCTCTCTCGAGTAGATACACACTAAATAGGCACAGCTAATTGAGGATCCTTTCAATTAACTACAACAAATACATAGTTGAACAAATAGAGATTCAACAAGCAATCTATATTAACATAACAAAGAAATTCATTCAATACATAAGCACAACAAGGTATTTAATCCACACTTTAAACATGAATATTTGCATAAATAAGATTCAAGTGCTGGATAAAATACTACACACTTAGATATACAATACAAAGCAAAGAAATAAAGAAAGCAACATAAATGGGTAAGAAATCCGTAACCACAAGCTTCAAATATTCAAGACCAAAGTGTGTGTGCAAAATCTAGCTTCCAACCTTATTCTCTCAAGCCCTAAGAACTGAAAATACGCCTAAGATCTGCCAAAAGACTCGAAGATCCCAAACAAATGAGCTGATTTGGGTATTAAAGGATTTGGGGACAAAAATGTGAAATTCCAGAACTGCCCAGTTTTCACACCTAAGTTCTTCTTCGTGTTTGTGATGCTTTACTACTCTTCTCTTTCGCTTCGCGTACATACCTTCGTGTTCGCAAAAGTTCCTGTTTTGCTTCATCACGTTTGCGTGTATCTTACGCATTTGCGTAGTTTAAGCCTGTATATGTTCGCGTTCGCGTTTAGCCCTACGCGTTCGCATAGGTTTGGTCATTGATGCATCACGTTCGTGTAATACTCCTTCGCGTTCGCGAAGGCCTGGTTCCTACTGCTTCGCGTTCGCGAAGAGCATTTCACTTAGCAGATTCATTTTGTCCCTTTTATCTCCTTTTGACTTGTTTTCACTTGGTTTTTCCACCTTTTACTTTTCAATCACATAGAATCTGTAAAATGGAAGTAAATGACATTAAACACATGATTTTTATCACTCAAACATAGCAAACGTATGGGTTTAAAGACAAGATAAGTTGGTAAAACACCAACTTATCACACCCCCAAACTTAAACTATTGCTTGTCCTCAAGCATGAAAGCGACAAAATCTCCTCCCAAGCAGTTAACTCAACAATGCTTCCATATCATGCCAAGCCCAATAGGTCTACTATAAGCACAAAAGTATGACTTTGATTGGTACCAACAATTACTCCCAAGCATATGAATTATCAAGCACTTTCTCATGAACTTCATTATACTTCAAGTGCTCAAACACTAATGTCAATCAAAGTAGCAATCAAGTCATGACACTAAAGCTTTAAAATTTGCCTCTCTATCACAATCAACTTTCTTTGGTCATTCCGTCCAATTGAAAATGGGATAAAATTCACAACTCAAATCTCATGTGCCCTCACATTTGAGAGAGGATCCCACACTCATAAATCTTAATTTAAAGAATTTACTCTCTCTCAAAAAGATGTTTAAATGCATACAAGTAGTACCATAGGCTTGCCCTTCATGTATTCCTCCACTAATATAAACAACTTGGTTCAAAATCAATTAGGACTTGAAGGGTTGTAGTTTAGGCTTTTGGTTAAGGTAAGGCACAATTTTTGGTTAAAGTGATTCAAAACCTTCCCAAGCACTACAAAATTTACAATTAAAGTTCACTTCCTTCAAAAATATTTTTCATCCTTTCTTCACTTTTCATTCCACACCCAGTCTTCCTTTTGTTCATAACTTTTTATCATTTTATTCTATATACTTTTTTTTGTATATTTTTTTCTTCTACCTTCCATATTTTCGAACAATTTCCAAATCACAACTTTCCTTACTTTCACCCCCAAACTTAGGCTTTTAGCCTATGTTTACACTTTCAAGGTACTTAGGGAAGTAGGGTGCCAAAAACTATATCATTTAAGAACAATGGATTTAAGCATGTAATATGGTTGCCAAAGAATAAGGTTAAAGGCTCAAAATAGGTTGACTAGGGAAAATATTCAAGGGTAGGAAATTTAAGGCATACTAGCGGTCCAAGGAAGGCTTAATATCATTTTTCAAACCAAGTCAGTCTATAATTTTACCTTGAAGCACATTCCGGGCAAATTCTAGACCACAAGTAATACACAAGAACGCACAATAAATCTCACCACACATGGCACATGAAACTCAAGTGGAATACAAATCCAAAATCCAATTGAAACAAATGACTCAAAGAGGTTACATATAGCATAAAGGAAGCTATTTAGTGAATTAAAGAGCCAAAAATTGAGTCCAAAAAGTCGTGATATTTTTACTTCAATCGTTTTTTTCTTTTTCAATAACCAAAAATTCATATGCTGAAGTATAAATTATGTTGGTACCAAGCAAGTCACGACTAAGCCAATGGCACAAACCCCAACTCAAACCATTTATTTTCCTAAATTAATAAAAATCTAATTCTAAATACAAGACTAATTCCCTTAAGAAAGTTGTCTATCTATCCATCATCGGGAAAAGTCGATAATTTAAAATTTTCTACAATTACCCGGTTCAAGAAGAAAATTGGCATCCTCGGAAAAAGAACCATGGTATCAAGAAAACCTAGGATATCGCCACTAACCTAAAATATATTATATATTAAAAAAATTAAAAATATAATAAACATACTAATATAACACATCAAAATATACTAACAATAAAATAAAACAATTTATCAAAAGAAACATACTAAAAACAAAAATAGTACCAATCCATGTAATAAACATACTAAAAACAAAACAAACATAGTACCAATCTGCCATCCCCACCGCAATTATACAATAAGAACAGTTATACAAGAACCCCCCCCCCCCCCAATTAAAGATGTTGCAATGTCAACGTACCAGGGACATACATAAGATCAAAGGATGCACTATGTATTCTATTTGGAGCAAATTGAAGAAACTTGAACAATGTACCAGGGACATACATAAGGAGCACTCCTCTGTTGATCAGAAGCTACAACGAATGAGAGAAGACTTAAAGGTGATACAAGGAAAGTTGAATGAAGATCACTTTAACAGAGTATTGATTGATGAAGAAAAGAAATCCCTAGAGAGCATTGAGAAATGGGAGGCAATTCAAGAACAGATACTGAGGCAGAAATCAAGAGCAACTTGGATCCAGTTGGGGGACTGCAATACCAAGTATTTCCATGCATATATGAAGTCCAGACAAGCAAGGAATAAGGTGAGTTGTATCCATAATGAAAACCAGCTGAGAATTACTGATCCACAGCAGATTCAACAAGAATTCACACAGTTCTTTCAGCAGCTATTGGGTACAGTAGCAGAACAGTTGCCAAGAATTGATATCAATGTGACGAGAGATGGTCCTTGTTTAACACTGAACCAACAGCAGCAACTGTTACTTCTAGTAACAAAGGAGGAGATTAACCAGATAGTGCAGAATCTACCTAATGACAAGGCACCAGGTATAGATGGCTACCCTGCAGAATTCTTTAGACATTTTTGGCCAATTGTAGGAAAGGAAATTACAAAGGCATTGCAATAATTTTTTTCAAAATGGAAAACTTTTAAAAGATATAAACTGTACAACTGTTACACTGATTCCAAAAGTGAAGAATCCCAATTATGTTAAAGAATTTAGTCCCATTGCTTGCTGCTCGACATTGTATAAGATCATTGCTAAGATTTTGACAAATAGGCTTAAATTGGTTGTGGGCTATCTGGTTGGGCCTTCCCAATCTACTTTCATATAAGGGAGGAATATTTGAGATAATGTTATTATGGCACATGAATTGATCAAAGGATATACTTAAAAGGCAGTGTCCCCTAGATGCATGATCAAAGTAGACATCAGGAAAGCTTATGATTCAGTAGAATGGGAGTTTTTGAAGGCAGTACTACTTGAGTTTGGGGTGCCTTACAAAATGGTAGCACTGATTATGAAATGTGTCTCTACAGTAAGCTATTCTCTTGTAGTAAATGGAGGACTGACCAACAAATTTGAAGCAAAGAAAGGGCTAAGATAGGGGGACCCAATGTCTCCCTATTTGTTTGTAATAGCCATGGAGTATCTAAACAGGTCATTGAAGAAGCTAAGCAGGAATCCAGATTTTAACTTCCACCCCAAATGCACCAGATTGCAAATCATACATATCTGTTTTGCAGATGATCTCTTGATGTGCTGCAGGGCTGATGAGATTTCAATGAAGCTATTGATGGAAGTATTTGAATAATTCTTAAAGGTATCAGGCCTTCAAGCAAATTTGGAAAAAAGCTCATTATATATAGCAGGTGTTTCAAGGGAATTCAGAGAAAAAAATACTTGCAGAACTTCATCTAACGGAGGGCAGTTTTCCTTTTAAGTACCTAGGAGTGCCCTTATCTACAAGGAAGATTACTATAGCACAATGTATGCCTCTAGTGGAGAAGATAGTGGACAGAATCAGAAGCTGGACATCCAAATTTTTATCTTATGCTGGAAGACTTCAACTCATCAAGAGTGTACTGTTTGAAATGCAAACTTACTAGGCTCAGGTATTCCTTATTCCAAAAAATGTTATTAAGCTGGTAAATGGTATATGCAGGAATTACTTATGGACTGGTAGTCATGATACTAGTCATAGGGCTCCTATAGCATGGGAGACATTGTGTAAACCAGAGGCTCCTGGAGGTTTGAACATTATTGACTATGAGAGATAGAATAAGGCAGCCTTAACTAAGCTTCTTTGGGCTGTAATGTCAAAGAAAGACAAACTTTGGATCAAGGATCCACTGCCGTTATATAAAGAAGAAGGACATTACTACTATGGAGATTCCTAAGCAAGCTAGTTGGCTAGTAAGGAAGCTGTTTGTAGCAAGAGAGTGGCGAGCTGATGATATCACAGGGGTGCAAGCCTGCATTCAGAATGGGAAATTCAGCATCAGGAAGGCATATATTCATACTACTCTACAATATCCCAAAATCCACTGGAAATCACTAGTTATAGTGACCAGAATGCTACCAAAACAGAAGTACATTTTATGGATGGCAATGCATAGGCGTTTGGCAACAGTTGACAGGTTAGCCAAATGGAGAATTCAAGTTGATCAGGCATGCATATTATGTGGGAGAGATATTGAAGAGACACATGACCACTTATACTTTGAATGTTCATACTCACAAAGTCTGTGGAAAGGAATGTTACAATGGTTGAAGTATCAAAGAACAACAGGCAACTAGGAAGCAGAATTGCAATGGCTAACTGCCAATGTCAACAACAAGAATCCAAGGAAGGCACTGCTAGGAGTGGTATTTGCAGCAGTAGTGTACAATATTTGGATGGAACGGAATGATAGAAGATTTCAACAACTGAGCAGAGAAGCCAAAGATAGAGCAAAGGAGATTGCACTTCAAGTGCACATTGCTGGACAGAAGAAACCTAAATGGTTACCTATTTTGCAGACTTTCAATAGTTGGAGTATAGTGTAAGTACCGATGCTGCATATTGTTTACCTTGTTATTTACTTAAGGGCGAAAGTATTCAGCAAGGTGGTGGTGATGTTTTTTCGAGTAAAGGGTTTAGGAATTGGAACAGAAAAAAATGTTTTAAGAAACATGTTGGTTTGCCAAATAGTATTCACCGACTGTCCAGATTCCAGTGTCCAAGTCAAACTCGGCAACTCCTTTCCACCATTGAAATATTGAACTGGTTCGAATTTCGCTTCGAATCTCGTCTTTTCTTTTGCTTGTTTGCTTCAAAGTTTCAGTAAATTTCTCTGATTTTTGGTGTGATAAATATTTTTGGGACAGTACACTGGGAGTAATGAGTAATTAGTTAGCATTTATGTATATTACTTGTTATAAGTTCAAACACAAATTGTTGATATGTTCGTTTTGTTTATTTAATTGTTGAGGAGTAATATGTTTTAACTAGTTTATACATTCAACAGATTGAAGTTGCAATTAATTTGTTGAAATTTTACAACAAAGTACCAAAAATAAGTTTGGCGTCTCAAAGTGCCGATCAATCAGAGTTTCCCTCGCATTCTTCTCTAAGACAAGAAATTGATACAATTGCTCCACAGTCCGATCCAGCTGAAAGAACTCCAATATTGGAATATCATCCAAACTATCACGATGAAATAAGGAGGGCATACATTCAAGGTGGTGCTTGCCAACCTCGATATCATGACTTTCCTCAATCTTACTTTTCTGGATTTATGCATCGTTTTAATCCTCTATGGTTTGATGAATTTAATTGGTTGGAGTATAGTGTAAGTACCGATGCTGCATATTGTTTACCTTGTTATTTATTTAAGGGCGAAAGTATTCAGCAAGGTGGTGGTTATGTTTTTTCGAGTAAAGGGTTTAGGAATTGGAAGAGAAAAGAATGTTTTAAGAAACATGTTGGTTTGCCAAATAGTATTCACAATAAATAAAATAAAAAGTGTGATGATCTAATGCAGCAAAAATAGTCTATTATTACTGCATTTGACAAACAGTCTAATCAAACTAAGCGCGAGTATTGGCTTCGCTTAAATACTTCAGTTGATGTGGTAAGGATTCTTTTGACTCAAGGATTTGTTTTTCGCGGTCATGATGAAAGTGAAACGTCATTGAACAAAGGTAATTTTATTGAAATTCTTTCATGGTATGCGGCTAAATGTGACAAGATTGAACCTTTTGTGTTGAAACATGCTCCAAAAAACAATAAGATGACTTCTTCAGATATTCAAAAAGAAATTGTGACCGCATGTAAGATAGAAACTATTAAGGCTATAATAAAGGATCTAAATGGTGGCTACTTTGCTTTATTAGTTGATGAGTCTTTAGATGTGTTATACAAAGAGCAAATGGCTATTATTTTATGATATGTCGATAAAAAAGGAAGTGTGATGGAAAGGTTTATTAGCATGGTTCATGTTCGAGATACTAGTGCTTTATCTTTAAAGAAAGCAATTGTCGATGTACTTGTTCATCATTCTTTAAGTTTATCTTCTATACGTGGACAATGTTATAATGGGGCAAGAATATGCAAGGTGATATTAAAGGTCTTAAGAAGTTGATTAAACAAGAAAGTAGATCGGCTCATTCTATTCATTGTTTTGCACATCAACTTCAATTGACTCTAGTTGAGGTTTCTAAGAAGTGTGTTCAAGTAGGTAGACTTGTATTATTGGTTTCAAATATTTTGAATGTGTTGGGAGCTTCTTTTAAACATGTGGATGAATTTAGAGATTTTCAAAAAGAAAAACTCCAAGAGGCATTAGATATGGGTGAACTAAAAATAGGTAAAGGCTTGAATCAAGAACTCGGTCTTGTTAGAGCTGGTGATACTCGTTGGGGTTCTCACTACAAGTCATTTGGAAACTTTATTCGTATGTTTGGCTCTATTGTTGATGTTCTTGATACACTTGTTGAAGATGCAAGTACTTTAGATGATAGAGCTAAGACATCAGGGTATCTCGAAGCTTGTCAAACATATAAGGTTGCTTTCTTCTTGCATTTAATGACAGATATTTTGGGGATCACAAATGAGCTGAATGTATCCTTATAAAAAAAAAGAGCAAGATATTGCAAATGCCATGCTACTTGTTCAAGTAGCGAATGCAAACTTTGAGGAGGGATGATGAATGGGATTTGTTTGTTGATAAAGTTTCTGTGTTTTGTATCAAGAATGATATTTTGGTGCCTAATTTTGATGATCTATATGTTAACTCCGGAAGATCACGGCGAAAACCTGCTGATTATATTGTCTTTCATCATTATCATGTTGATGTGTTTTGTAAAGTTCTTAATTGGCAAGTTCAAGAACTTAATGATCGTTTTGACGAAGTGACGACTGAGTTGCTTCATGGAGTTGCTTGTTTGAATCCAATTGATGCATTTTCAAGTTTTGATATCAGAAAAATAATGAAAATGGCTTAATTGTATTTGATGAATTTAGGATGAGTGTACTTGAGAATCATCTTGCGAGTTACATTGTTGACGTTCGTGATTTTGATGAAAGGTTCTCCAATCTAAATGGGCTTTCTGATCTTTCAAAAAGATTAGTTAAGACAAAGAAGCATTCAGTTTATCCTCTTGTATTCCTCTTAGTGAAACTTGTGTTGCTTCTTCCTGTTGCCACTGCAACCGTTGAAAG
>MU761992.1:0-58878 GCA_026770625.1 Nicotiana glauca | reverse complement strand
TATTTATACTGCAGAATTTGGGATAAGGTATAGTAATTTGTGTGCTATGTGGAGCTGGAGACTGGGAGTTCTCATGTTCAGGCTATGTAGTGGTTGTAGATAGTGTGTATTGGTACCGTTAGTGTCTATTGGGTGTTTGGAAGCCCGAGTGGATCTGTCTTTGCTTGGTATATTAGATTCTGGACATGATATTGGGGTGTAGACTGGTTGTCTCAGTGTTGGGTTATTCTAGACTATTGTGTTGTGGGTTATGTCGGAAAAGGCCACAGGTTGCGTGGCGAGGTGCATCGAACTATGTTCTAGTTGAATGGTTGTGTTACAAAGACCAGCGAACGGCTGGGAAGGATTGCTTTCCTTAATTGGGCCTTTGTGGCGGATGTTAGTGTAGAGGTTTCTACCGTTAATTCGGTTCCGATATTGATGGACTTTTCAGATGTGCTCCTTGTGGCTGGGCATGTCGCCGGGCGAGACTGTGGATTTCAGTATTCATTTGGTGCCGGGCACCGTAACGTACGACTCCGGCATGAGTTATAGTAGTGGAAGAAGCAACTTCAGGCTTCTTGGTAATGAGTTTCTTGGTAAGCTGATTGGATACGTGTTTAGCTTGAGTTGGCTTGGTTATTCCCAAATTGTATTGATGAAGGATAGGTTGATTCGATCATTATTGAACCTGTAAGTGATCTAGGGAGATCTATGAGTTGCTTTTCTGTGCTGTGAGGCGTTATGATTTTTGGACTGTGGGCACATATAGTGCGGTGCTATCGAGATTCATAGTGGAAGTTTAGTTTTGTAGCTTACAACGCTATAAGTAGATATCATTATACACTCAGTATGCTTACGATCGATGCTCAGTATTTTGTTATAATGAGCAAATTTGGCTCGATGTGCATCTCCCTATGTAAGATATTTGTGTGGATCGGGTGGCATGCCGCCACGGGTATGTTGTCTAGATCGGGTTGCAAGCCGCAACAGTGTGATGTTGAGAATAGTTTTCCATATGTTACTTTGTATGACTTGCTTCCTGGTTTCTGTGGAAAGTCCGTATTGGGTGTTGCTCGGCGAATAGCGCATCGGTTGTATCCTTTCAGGATTGAATGGTGTATATTACTTGATTCACCGTGGGTGTGATGGATTGCTTGGTTTCAGACATCAATCTGTGAGTGGCTGTGGATTTTGATCATAGAAACTTGAGGTGTTGCATGTGTAGCAGTGTTTGGATAGGATCACGTGTTGTGGCAAGGCCACGTGAAGTTATGACCTTTCAAGGAGGAGTCAGGTACTCTATTTCTATGTTGTGAGACGGGGTCTCAGCTTTGTGTTGTGACGGTATTGATGAGCTTGAGGTACAACTCTTTCGTTTGAGTCAATTTCATGATTTGAGTATATTCAGGTCGTTTCTTATTGGTGCGCATATTATGCAAGTTGTGGCTTAGGCCGGTATTGAGGTGTCGTATCACCAAGGTGGTGTGTTGAATTCGAGGTGATCGTTGGAGTCATTAATGGATACGAATAGATTTGATTTCATCTTGTTAGAGGGATAATATCGAGGTTCGGCTCGGAATCTGCTATGGTATTAGCCTAAAGGTAAGTGGTTTCATGAATGGTTGATCTGAGAAATGGTTACGATGTATTGCGTATTTCATTTATCATTGGCAGTATATGAAAGTGTTGGAATAAGGTCTTAGTGGATAAGAGATTCGCTACCGGTATCCGGGTGTTGTGGGCAACTGCTGTGAATAGAAGTTATCGTTTTGAGTGTTTGAGCTACATAGTATATCATATGATTGAGGGTTATTACAGCTGGTTCGGGTTTATTCTGAGTATGATTTCGGAAAGTGCAATGTGGTTCTACGGTTTATGGTCTAGATGGACTGTGAAATTTCAGCTGTGTTGTAGTACCGGACCTATGTGAGATAGGGTGACGTGGGATCACCCCGGGTATATGGTTGGTAAGGTCATTCAGCTATTGGTTGGCTTCTACTACAACTCTGGGTATGCTCGAGAACGAGCGATGGTTTAAGTTAGGGAGGATGTGACGACCCGACCCGTCGTCTCAGGTGTTATTGCTCAGTTTCCACCCATTTCATGCTTCTTCATGTTTCGTTATCGGTATGTGGTGTGTTAGAGTTGATTTGGATTGATTTTGATAAGAAATGAGACACTTAGTCTCTTTAAGGAAATCTTAAGTTGGAAAAGTCAACCAAATGTTGACTATTGAGTTAGAAGGCTCGGATGTGATTTTTGGTGATTCGGTTAGCTTCGGGGGATGAATTGTGACTTAGGAGCGTGATCGGAAGTGATTTTGGAGACTCGGTGTAGAATTAGGCTTGAATTGGCGAAGTTAGTATTTTGGCGATTTCTGGTTGATGGGTGAGATTTTTATCCGAGGGTCGGAATGGAATTCCGAGAGTTGCTGTAGCTTCGTTAGGTGATTTTGGATATGTGTGCAAATTTTCTGGTCATTCGGACATCATTTGGTTGGGTTTTTGATCGAATGCGAGTTTCGGAAGTTTTGGTTGAACTTAGTCTTTGATTTGAGGAAATTTGATGATTTTTGATGTTAACGATAGTGATTTGATGATTCAAGCAAGTTTGAATAAAGTAATAGATCATGTCTGTGCTTTTGGTTGAGATCCTAGAGGCCTCGTGGTAAGTTCGGGTGGTTAAACGGAGAGTTTGGAGTTTGTTGCATGTTTTGGAGTTTGCTGGTTCTGTCATTTCCGCATCTGCGGAAAAGGGACCGCATAGGCGGTTCCGCAGATGCGGCAGGGAGGTCGCAGAAGAGGTTCTAGTGCGGGCTTGACCTTTCCGCAAAAGCGGACAAGGGTCCGCATAAGCGGCCTCGCAGAAGCGAGCGGTAAGGCGCAGAAGCGGTCGTGGCACTTAAGGGTCTTCCGCAGAAGCGGAAAAATTTCCGCAAAAGCGGTAACTGCAGAGGCGGTATTGGATCCGCAGAAGCGAAAATCGACCTGGGCAGAAGGTTTAAAATATCATTTTTTCATCCACGAGGGTTATGTATTTTCCACCATTTTTGAGCGAGCTTTGGGAGCTTTGAGGCGATTTTGAAGAAGGATTCAAGGAGGAATGATTAGAGGTAAGTTCCTTGGCCTAAATTCACGAGATTATGTTAGATTTAACATGGAAATTGGTTGAAATTCATTAAAAAGGGGTAAAGCTAGGGCTTGAGTTTTTGATATTTTAAATTGGGATTTGATAGGTCATTTGAGCTTGGATTTGGGAGTTCTTGGTATGTATGGACTCTTGGCGAGACGAGGAATCCGGTAATGTGAGTTTTATAATTTTACAAAAAGTGGGTCCGGGGCTCGGGTTTAGCTAATTTCGAGATTCTTGATATTTTTCGATTGGGTATTGTTGCCTTAGCATATTGTGATGTATTCGCTCTGATTTTGGTTAGATTCGACACGCGTGGAGGCTGGTTTGAGGGGCAAAAGCATCGTAAACTAGAGATTTCACCGGTTCGAGGTGAGTAATGATTGTAAATGATATCCTGAGGGTTTGAAACCCCGGATTGCACATCGTAGTGCTATATTGAGGTGACTTGCACACCGGGTAGTGGGCGTGGGGTAGAGCACCACTGGGGATTATGACTTGGTCCGTCCCGATTGATTAAATTACCACGTATTTGACTGGAATTTATTTGTTATCACTGTTGTTTGGGCTGATTGCCGTATTTGGGCTTCGTGTTAAATCTTTGAATCCTTGGGGGATTATTTTCACAGTTTTTCCTCATTATTTTTACTTATTACTTGAACTCAGTCATACTGTTTCTCCACTACTTTACAACTCAGCCACTTTTACTCAGATCGAGTCTTAAATGATAATTTGAATGATATTTTGGGCTGAGGACTACTGTTTTACTAGTGTCCGAGGGGCTTGTGATGATATTCTGACTGAGTGGGGCCGAGGGCCAGATGTGAGGATACACTGAGGGATGTGAGTCATAGGGCCTGGATGTGAGGGTTATATATATGGATCAGACTGCACGCCGCAATACTATATTATATGGATCGGACTACACGCCGCAGTAGTATATTATATGGATCGGATTGCACGCCGCAGTATGTATATATTGGATCGGACTGCACACCGGAGTGATATAGCGCTTGGGCTGTAGGAGCCCCTCCGGAGTCTGCACCACCACAGTGAATGCGGGTACCCATATGGATCGGGCTGCACGCCGCAACGAGCTATGGATCGGGCTGCACGATGCAGCGATATGTGGATCGGGCTGCGCGCCGTAGCAATTATTATGTGATACTGTTTCTGAGAGGGATTTGAGAGAGAGAGAGAGAGCCCGAGGGGCTGGTTCAGTTTGAGATATTTCTCGAGGGGCGAGCTTTTACGTGCTCATTTTGCATACTTCTTGCCTTTTACCTGTTATACTGTGGTATTTGTGCCCGAGGGGCGGATTTTCTGTGCTAATCAGCACTAACTATTTTGAAACCATTTTCGTAATTGCTGAAAAGACCATTTTCGAAAAAGATTTGAACTGAGCCAAAACATTTCTAAATGTTTCACGGTTTTACTGTTTTCTCATAGGGTTGTACTGCTCTATATAGCATAATGGAGTGCCTTACGTGATTTCTTGCTGCTCAGTTATTATTTATTTTTATTACTCACTGAGTTGGAGTACTCACTTTACTTCCTGCACCTCGCGTGCAGTTGCAGATATTGTTCACCCGGTAGCAAGTTATTAGCTGATTGAAGGTATTACTATTGAAGCTGAGTAGAGTGACCGCCAGCGTTCGCGACACCAGATTATTTCCTTTGGTTCTATATTTTATTCTGTATATTGTTCGCCCTGTAGTTGTATTTAGACTTCTCTAGATGCTCGTGACTTGTGACACCCCCGTCGGGTTGTGTTGGGTGGTAAATGTCGGCTATTAATGTCATTAAGTCGTATTATTCATTCATTTATGTTTATTAATTATTAAAAAGGGGCATAGTTGTTCTGTTGGCTGGCCTTGTCTTCACGAGAGGAGCCATCATGACCAGGTTTGGGAATTGGGTCGTGACACAGGGGGAATGAACAAAGAAGAACTGAAACCAATCCCCAAATGGAACCTGTCAATAAGCCTATTCCTCAGCAACAGAACATGGGAAAAACAACAAACAGAAACCAGTTGGTTGTGAAACCTTACAAGTATCAAAGTTCTCATTCCATTGAGAACATAATTACAGATCCAACATCTAGAGTTAAAACTAGATTACAATTAAAGAATCTATGTGCTTTTGATGCTTTCTTATCTCTTAGTGAATGTAAAAATGTTGCTGAACCTTTGCAGGATGCATATTGGGTAAATGCAATGCAAGATGAACTCAATCAGTTTGAAAGAAGTCAAGTTTGGCATCTAGTTCCAAGACCCACAGATAGATCTATAATTAGCACTAAATAGGTCTTCAGAAACAAGCTTGATGAAGATGGAACAGTTAGAAGGAACAAGGCAAGGCCGGTGGTCCAAGGTTATAGACAAGATGAGGCCATAGATTATGATGAGACTTTTTCTCCAGTTGCAAGACTGAAGGCAATAAGACTCCTCAGAGCCTTTGCAACACACATGGAATTTACTCATCATCAGATGGATGTCAAAAGTGCCTTCATAAATGGCTACCTAAAAGAAGAAGTGTTTGTCAAACAACCTCCAGGGTTTGAGAGCAAGGAGTGTCCGAAATATGTGTACAAATTAGACAAGGCTCTCTATGGACTCAAACAGGCTCCTAGAGCATGGTATGAACGACTATCCAAATTCCTACTTGAACAAGGCTACAAGAGAGGTAAAATTGGTAGTACTCTATTCCTGAGGGAAAAAGGTAAGGATCTTCTTGTAGTAAAAATATATGTTGATAACATAATTTTTGGGGCAACCATTGACAAACTAAGTAAGGAGTTTGCCAAATTAATGGGGAGTGAGTTTGAAATGAGTATGATGGGTGAGCTTAACTTTTCCTTAGGCTTACAGGATAAAAAAAAACCCAAATGGAACCACGATCCATCAGCAGAAATATGCAAAAGAGTTGATTAAGAAATTTAAAATGGATAAATCAAAAGAAATAGACACACCCATTGCAACAGCTACTAAATTAGACATTGAGGGACCTGATTCATCTGTTGGTCAGAAGATGTATAGGGGTATGATTGGTTCACTTTGTAGCTTACTGCTAGTAAACCTGACATAGTTTTCAGTGTAGGGCTTTGTGCTCGTTTTCAGGAAAATCCTAAGGAATCTCACTTCACTGCTGTCAAGACGATTGAGATATTTGAAAGGCACTACTCATCTTTTCCTTTGGTACCCTAAAGGTAGTAACTTTAATCTAGTGGGATATGGTGATGCTGACTATGCATGTTTCCTTGTGGATAGGAAAAACACGTCAGGTATGTATCATTTTCTTGGTTCATGTCTGGTATCATGGGCCACTAAAAATCAGAATTCAGTGGCCTTATGCACTGCTGAGGTTGAATATGTTGTTGCTGCCTCTTGTTGTGCTCAACTACTGTGGATCAAACAATAGATGTTAGATTTTGGCATTGAAGATGGTTTCATCCCTATATTTTGTGATAACATTAATGCTATAAGTATGAGAAATAACCCAATTCATCATAAGAGGACTAAGCACATAGATGTTAGACATTACTTTTTCAGGGACAACTATGAGAAAGGATTGATTACCATAGAATTCTGTATTACTGATAAACAAATTGCTGATATCTTTACTAAAGCACTGAGTAGAGAAAGCTTTGAAAGGAACATGTTAGAATTAGGGATGATTAACATCACCTAATAGGACCAGCTTAGAATGCACAATGAAAAAAAAGAATTTTTTTGGCTAGGAATTCTAACACTTGTGTAAATATCTAGAATAATTTTTACTCAATTTCATACTGTAAATAGTATACTCCTGAGACATGTGCTGAAATGACTCACTGATCTCTAACAAAATTTTCTCTGTTATGGTAAATTGAGGAATGATCAAGAGAATTCTAAATGAAGAACCTGGTTCATCAGTATTGGTCATCTGAAAAACGAGGTATGTTTTCTACACTTTGCACAATTAGAAATATAAATATTTAAATTATGAGCAGAGTCCTACCTACGTTCAAAAATATAAAAAGATCCTACCCGTTTATTTTTTGAACCAGTTTTATCTCAATTAGAGTTCTCACCACATAAAATGCCTAAAATATAGGGAAGCTTAACCATTCATTCAACCTAAAATTTCAGGTTGATTAGACCTCTAATTGACTACTAAAAGCTACCGTTAATTATTAAATAGGTCTCTTTCTTTAAATACCCATCATCACCCTCTACTACCCTCACTATTGCAAACCGTCAAAAATCTATTTCACTCTCAATTGTTTTTTCTTCCAAAAGCCTAACTCACAAATTCTCTCAAGAAGTCATTTACAATGTCGAACCCTCAAGATAATCCAGACACTCCTCCCCTACCCTCCCCTACTGGTTCCTCCACACCACCTCCACCTAGCACAACCAGTCAACCTAGGAAAAGGCTAGTAAAAATACTTGCTTGCTCTTTCAAATAAATTGAACAAGAAACTGAAGTCAAGCCAAGCCCAAGATTCTGACAACTCAGATGATTCATTCAAATCTGCGAGTGAGGGGGAAGGAACTGGGTCTTCTAAGTCTGAGAAGGCTCAAAACTCCCATTCTAACGTAAGTTCTGCTTTGATTGAAAATTTAGAAAATAGGTTTGTTTTGGCTGGGTCTGTCAGGAATGTGGAATTGACTAAACTGGGAATAAGAGGAGGTAAAAATAAACATTAAAAAGAAAAGGAGAGAGAGGGCATATATGTTGATGTGAGGGGAAAAGGGAAAGGAGTGGCTGGTTCTTCGCCCACTTCTGAAGTGATGGTACCAGCAATTTGTGGGGCCGAACATGCATCTGTGGAAGAAAATGGCAAGAAGTCAGGGCGAAGTGGTTCATGGGAGGCTGCTGAAGGGTTGGTTAATCTAAGTTCACAGGCAGATGAACCTGGTTCATCTTTTGAGGAGACCCTAGCAGACCTTCTGAAGAAAGTAGATGCTAGTTATTATCCAACGAAAAGGAGAACTCCAGCACCAAAAGCCCCCAGTGCTGCAAAATCTTCCAAGAAACGAAAGTGTTCCTCCCCAACAACTACTGAAATTCCCTTGCCAAAGGGAAGAACCACAAGAAGTAGGGTGAAATAGAGTGAAAGTGAACTACAAAAGGATTTGGCTGAAAGTAAGATGAAGATGATTGATAAAGGAATTGTAAGGTAGCCGAGTCCTCTGATACTGTTGATGTAGAGTAGATGGAATAGGTCCATCAAGAGGACCATACGACATTGGAGGTTCAGACCCTCAAGCCCAAAAGACCAAGACTTCTTCCAAGAAGTCTTCATCTGTGTCTAAGGCTTCTGAACCTTTATTGGACAAGAGGACAAGGTCTTCAGTGAAAATCAAAAAAGTTAGAGTTTCTGACGATGAATAATGGAGTGGTGAAGAAGAAAGTGAGTCTGATGGTGAACAAGACAACCTGGCTAAGTTTGGCAAAAGAAAAATTTTGAAGGGAAGATTGGTGAAAGACTTAGTGGAACAAGGAATGGTTTGTTTGGTTGATGCCCTTGCTGTTCAGGGATGGAAGGACATGGTCCTTTAGATGGATGGAAGGCTAGCCAGGAATGAGTTCATTAAATTCATGGAAAATGCCGAGGTCAAAGATGGCAGAGTCACCAGCCAAGTATAAGGAGTTCAAGTGACCTTAGATGCAGAGAAGCTTGACATTCCTGCAGAGGGATATGATGACTACACCAGGTAAAGATGGCCAAGTCTAGATTCCCTTCCTCCTACCCTTGAAATTACTAGGAGATCCTGTGATGTTGAAGAAGTGAATGAGGACAAGTTTGTGCACAAGAGTGAAATGAAGCCACAATACAAAGTCCTCTTTGAGTTTGTCAACAAGTGCCTACTGTCTAGGCAGGAAAGAAAACATATTGCTAACTATATGGACTTAGTTCTGATGGAGTGCCTTGAAGGTGCAAGGCAAATCAACTGGCCTGCATTCATTATCAAGCTACTGGACAGGGTCATAAATGGATTCAAGGCCCATGCCACCCCTTATGGATTTATTCTGACTACTGTTCTGGATCGATGCAAGGTGCCTCTGAAGAAATGGGAAATGGCCACAAGCAAGGACTACTTTGTTATTAATACTCTAATTGCTTGTGACTATCTAGTCAATTCCATTCCAAATGAAACTGGTTCATCCAAGAAGACACCTATCAACAGTAAAGTCACGTCGTTAGTTCGGGAAAGTAAGGCCAAGGATGCTGAGATAGCTGGGCTGAAGGCTTGCTTAACAGAGGTTGAAACTGAGAACGATGCTCTCAAAACTGAGCTTACCAAGGAAAAGGAGAAGAATAATGGGATTCTTCACAATATGCTGAATCTTCTCCAAGCCCAGAACGAACCCTCTAGCTTCCCCATGCCTTAGGAATTCTAGCCTTTATCTCCTGAACCTATCTAGTACCGTCAGTGACCCAGATTAGGAATTTCTCTTTCTTTTTGCTCATGTTTTGAATATTTTTTCTTTCTATTTGTGGATTGTGGTAGCAACATATCTTCTATCAATGATATCTACTATTTTTGCTCTTGTTGACTGTTACTATTTCCTTAATAGTTTAAATATGTTTGCATGATTACTGATGATTAATCCATGATTACACTTGTAGTTGCCCCAGTGACCATGAGTACTTATTAAAATCTGGGACTTATGAGCACGTGATTTTTGTTTCACGAAAACTACTCCAAAAAAAATCAAAAAATAAAACAAACATTTGTGTACAATTTTTGAGAATTTGCGTGGCATTTTTGGATAATTATTTGTATTTTTGTCTGTGAATGTCTATTTTATTTTAATTAATTAAAAATACAAAAAATATATTGCATGCACATTTAGGATTTAATTATTAGGAATTAATTTAACCATATTTGGTTTTAAAAAAAAGAAAATCACAAAAATATGATTGTTTTATTTTTATCATTTAATGTCCGAATTATGTGATTGTGTTTTAATTGGTGTTTAATTCTAGGTGTTAATTATTATTAAGAGTCAATTAACATTTTTAAGCTAATTTTGGTTTTGATTTAATCTAGGATTTTTGTTTATAAATTAGGAATTAAAAAGGAAAATAAGAGAAAAAAAGAAACATGAAAATGAGAACAAATCGGAACAGGGCCGATTTTTGGACCAAAATCAGGCCCAAATCATCCCATTTACCCGGTCCATTTGGCCAGGTCTCCAGATATCCCAAACGATGTCATTTTGTCGCTTTCAATCAGCGCCGTCGAATTAAATCAATCCAACGGCCAAGATCATGTCTCCCTTACCCATTCCCTGGCCCGACCCGTTACCCGGTTCAAACAGACCCCCTACTTAAACCAAAGAACACCGTATTTTTTAACCCCCCTGATCCTAGCCGTTGATCTTAGCGGATCTAACGGCCAGGATCATTTCCCCCTTTGGTATATAAACCTAAATCCATTACCCACCCCCCATAGCCAAAATACCCCATCGTCTCTCTCAAACTCAGAGACGAACACCCCTAGAAACCCTAGCCGCCACCCCACCCTCTCGCCTGAAACCCGGCGGCCTGAGGTCCGCCGGCTACGAAACTAACACCCTTTGACCTTCTAACCACCCTTAACCTAAATCCACACTCTATTAACCTCAAATCATCCTATAACTTCTCGAATCTTCAATTGAAGATTCGAGCAAACCCTAGACCTACCCAACCAGTCCCAAAATAAGACCACTAAGCCACCTGACCTCCCTCGTTCCTAAACCACCATTGGTTTCGTTCCAATATCGTTGGAACTGTTCGAATCCCAAATCGAACAAAACAGAACCTTAGAAGCCAAGATCTGGAGCCTGTCCGAGATTAGGGGAATTTGAGGTCATTAATCAACCTTAGATTGAGAACACTCGATTAAGGTCCGTTTGACCTCAAAAAATTCAAGTCAAAGTCGATGAGAGCAGAGTCCATTTGGTCTGATTCCTAGGTATTTCTTTTATTTTCCCTTTTTATTTTCCATTTTTTGCTGTTGTTTACCTGTTCAGTTTTCGCTATAATTCGTTTTGTTCGGTTTTTTCCCCTTCTCATCAGACCTTTTATTTGGTCCAGTTTCATCATAGTTTCTTTTTGTTATCGATTGTCACTGTTATAATTGTTGAATCGATTTTAATAGCTTCGTCGATTAGTTAGTTTCCTGATAGCTCCCTGTTTTGTTCAAGACCACTCGAATCCCCTGTAGCCCTCCCAATTGTGTCAAACCGTATGGCCCAGATCACCTGTTTATTTGTTTTATCCTGAATGTTTGTTTCTATCTTTGTTGTCTATCCTTTGAGTTCAGTATACCACAGTGTTCCTTGCTCAGGTTTAGGTTTAATATGGATTTGTGTTAATTGATTCCCCTGAATCATTGAATCTTTCGTTTGTTGTAACATTGTTTGATCTACTTTAAGTTCAATGTTTGTTTGAGTTTGTTGAGTTAAATAACAAGTTTAGGGTCTGATAGGAATTGAACCTGATATCACCTTTGAGCCTTAGTTTGTTAAGTGTTAGGTCTCCCCCTTAAGAGCATTGGTTATAGCTGATAGGGCGCAGAATCAGGAGTAGGGTAAATCACAGGGGTTTTCAAGGGTATTTTGGGGAGTCTGAAAGTTTGAAGATGGTTCACACTTGAGTGGTCTGCAGTAGGGTGCTAAGGTGACTATTAAACTATTGTTTTTTCTATTAATGGTGGTTTGGCAAACATAAGGGCATGTGATCGTAATTGAATATTATAATAGGCCCATAACCTTTAAATAAAGAATAGAGGGGGACACATAATAGTGGGGAATAAGTAACTTAAAAGAAAAAAAAAGACACTTAGGAGTGGGGTGTTAGAAGGGATGGGCAGAATGTTCTTGATTAGTTTGAGGTTTAGAAAGCTGTGTTTCAGCAGGCCTGTTTTGGATATAAATATGGCAAGTCTGGACAAATTGAAGGGCTGGCTTTTGAATGCAAAAAAGGTCAGAGATTGAGAGTCTAAAAAACTGAAGAGTGAGGTTTTCTTTTTACTACTGAAAATCAGTGTTAGTACTGTCACTGTTTCATTGAAATTCAGGTGATTTCTGGTTTGATTTTAAAAGGTTTGGGGTTTCAATTAGTGGCTGGTTTTGTTTGGTATTTGCTGTTGGTATTTCTGGAATTAGTCAGTTGAGAAATCAGTTAACAAAGAGTGGAGTTCTTGAGAGTTGTTCTTCTTTGAGAGTTTAAAAAATAGAAAATCAGAAAACACACTGTTTCAATGCATCTCTTGGTCAAGTCTGTTTGTTTGGTGTTGCTGTTGGTATTTCTGGTTTGATTTTACAGGGTTTCTGGTCTGTTTGTGTTGTTGTGGATTACTGTTGTATTGGCTATTTGAAGTTGGTTATCTGTTGTTGTTGCCTCTGCTGTGCTGTGTTATTACCTACTGCTGATTCCTCCTTCTCCTCGTATTTTCCATTATCCCGGTACACACATGAATTCAACACTGATGTAACTTGGAGATTGAGCATGACATGAAAAATGTTTGGGCATTTAATTAATGGATGTTGTATTTGTTAAGTAGATGTAAATGATAAGTATCATGTAGTCAAATTTGACCCTTAATTCAATGAAGTGCCGACTGTTAAGTTTGTACCTAATTGGGACTGTTTTAAAACTGTAATTCGTAGTTATCGGCTGTAGATTCAATATAGTTAGCATTTGCTATTTACAATTTCAAAAAAATCAGAAATAGTTTGCACTTGCAATAAAGTTGAAATCAGTTCTTTGAGTATATCCTTTTAGGACAAGCATTGACAATTCTAGGTCAGTGATTAGTTTAATTTTCCATCTTAGCAAATAGGTTGAATATGGGAAACGGGTTAGTAGGTTCTCCATATGGTAAATTTGGAAAACAGAATATTGATACACGTGAGTTCCTAAGAATTAAAAGTGATTAAGGTATAGCTATTCCAGTCATTTCGAAACAAATTCACCAGCTTTGTTAATTGGCAATTGTTTAAGATGTTTTACAACCAAGGTGTAATTAGTCAAGAGGAATTCCTTGTTTAGAATTAATTAATGTACTGAAGTTGAAATACTGCATGTGAGTTCGATCTTGGATCGAGGCATCACAACCACCTGGGCTTCCCTTTCGATTACACCAGACAGATTCGATACAGGTTTAAAGCACCCCAATTGTTCGGGCCTACTCACCGATGATTGGGCCCGATTTAAAGATTTCAATGTGTTGTTTAACATAGTATAAGTTTGGGCCTTCGGGTTAGGTAGCAGATTTAAATTAAAAGGTTCGACCATTTGTTTGGATCCGGACATGAACTTGAAGCCCGATTTTGTAACACTAATTAATTAGGATTTCCCCTTTATTTTTAGAGATAAAATAAAATAGAAAAATCATAGTCACTCTAGGATATCCTTAAATAAAAAGGAGACGAGCCTCTCCCAAATAAAGATGTATAACTGCGGGGACCTCAATAAGTGATTATAATAATTACTTAGAATTCGGGACAAGCCGTCTAGCAAATTTTCACGACCTTCCCCAAAAGAATAATAACGCGTTAGTCTCTTTAGGCACGTGTTTAATAATTCTACCTTCTTAAACTCGGGTGCACATTTATGTGACCCAAATCCAAATCTCAACGGAGTCGAAATATGTCAATAACCACGGGTACATTGATATGACATGGTTTGAGATATGTTTTTCACGACGTTGCAATTCTTATAAAATAATAATAATCAAAAGCGGTTAAAAGGTAAAAATGCACATAGGTTTGAACATGTACTAAAATCAGATAATTGAGCCGAAAATAACAGTTAAGCTACCGTGCTAGAACCACGGAACTCGGGAATGCCTAACACCTTCTCCCGGATTAACAAAATTCCTTATCCGGATTTCTGATTCGTAGACTGCACTATGGAATCAATTTTTTCCTCGATTCGGGATTCAAACTGGTGACTTGGGACACCATAAATCTCTCAAGTGGCGATTCCAACTCTTAATAATAAATCCCGTTTCGATTGTCCTTTAATTGGAAAAACTCCCTTTATCACATCCTTTGCGGGGTGCGGTAGCGTAAAAAGGAGGTGTGACAGGACTCAAACTTTGTTTATGCAACTTTTCGATGATGCCAAAAAGGGGAAGAGATATTGTGCTTTACATATTCTAAATATGTGATATTTATAACCTAATTAACCTGGTCCTTGATGATAAGTGAATTTTTCTAAACTTTGTATTGATGGATAAGCTGAGTTTTTACAGGGCCTAAGTGAGTGAAAAGCACAGAGTTTGTCATCATAAAAAAGAGGGAATTTCTTGGCCCAAGTAAATGTGATGTTTTGAAGACTAACAAAAGAACTCAGACATGGACCAGGTCCATCTTGTGAAGCACAGTCGTGATCAACCCAAACATGTGAGATGCACGTCAAGGAGATAAATCTAACTTATCAGAAGTAATATCTCCTGATCATGATCGAAAAAGATGCATATTGGATAAGGAGAAAGACTCCTTCAACAAAGAGAACACTGTTTAGGAAAAGGATAGAGTTAGAGTATGAGAACAACTAGAACTCTTCCACCATGAAAGAGTAGCATCTGTATCCAAGTTACTATCTAATGACTAACCCCTTAAATATCAGTGTTATTCTCCTTTATAGGTAATGCACATAAGCAAAAGTTAAACGTAAATTGAGAGCAAAATATCAAGGCGATTTTGCAAGAAGTTTATATGTGATTCAAGCGTGCAATCCTGAAGCTACTTGAACCAGATAGAAGAACCAGTTCCAATGTCTATCTTTTATTCTAGTTCAATTGTAGTAGCTGATTTTACATTGTACCTTTCAGCTTGTTAAGAAAAAATTGTATTAGGTACATAGAGTTTTCATGTTAGATTTAACATTAAGTTATCGCAACAGTTGAGGCTGTGTGCCATAACAGGATTAGAGTTAATCCTATGTTTACAAAAGAGCTTTTATAAATGCAGTTTTTGGCTTAGTGATTTTATTGGAGAGTTTGGGAAAATCCTACTCGAAGGTTGGTCGTGGTTTTTTCACATTTTGAGCCAGGTGTTTTCCACGTAAAAATCTCTGTGTTATTTATTTTCTGTACTTATTATTCCGCAACAGTAGTAGTTGGAACAGATAGAAGAACCAGGTCCTTCCATAATCAAGTTAAGCGAAAATTGGGTACCACACAAATCACCCTCCCTCTTGTGTGGTATTGAAGTCTAAAATATCACGTATGATAGATCTTTGTGGTCCGGCCCTTCCCCAGACCCCGTCCGTAGCGGGATCTTAGTGCACCGAATGTCCTTTTTTATTATACTGTTCTTCATTACACAATAGCTATAAGACCATCAATTTCTTTCTCTCTCACTCAATTTCCTTTCTAGATCATAGATCAGTGGAAGAATGGCCAGTGCCAGTATGGAACTGAGCTCCAATATCATGGATCTACCTTGTGGAGTATTGATGAACATACTCTCGAGGCTTCCGCTCAAACATGACCGCCAAATTAAGACAATTTCAAAGCTATGGCCCAGAACCATCTCCAGTACACATTTCAAAAGACTCTACAACATGAAATCCATGAGTCGTTCCCCTAAACTAGTAGTTCAATACTTTTCTTTCATTTATAATTTCACGAATGGGATCGGAAACCTTAAACGAACTATCACTATAAACACCATGGATCTTGCTCGTTACTATGAAACCAAAAATCAATTCACATTCTAGATTGTTGGCCTTGAATACTCCCTATTCATCTTGTTCAACTTAGTCATTTTCTAAGAAAAGGTATGCGATCCCACAACTAGAGAAAACAGAGATTTACCATGTTTAAGTTATCCATCATGTAGTTTTGATGTGGACTACATGTCTTCCACCAATTCATACAAAATTGTCCATCTATTTGGTACCAAAGCTAGTTCTAGATATAGTTGTAACAAGACCGGCGAGGTATTGGGGTTTGGATATGAAACCTTCACACTAACAGATGGTAAACATATTGTTCTTGGTGATCCTTGAGGAACCGTGAATGGTTTTCTTACAAGGTTCATGCAACATGTTTAAATTATCGTGTAATGTATTGGTTAGTTTCAAATAGATAGACGAATTACATATTATATCAATGGAAATTGAAAATGAAGAATTCTTGACCATTGGTTGCCCTAAAGAAGATAACGATCACAATCCATTTGGGCATAACCAGTTAGTTGATTCGAATGGGAGATTGTGTTTCGCTTACTATTCAAAAGTATTGTCAAAAGTGGATTTATTCTTGCTCAAAGATCCTAAGAACCAAGCATGGATCAAGGAGTACAATATCAAGTTACCAGGCATGTCAGATAAGTTCAAAGTAATGGGATATATACCACCAATTGAAGGTAACAATGGTGACCTCCTCGTTAATTGTCCTTATCCTCTCCTCTACAACATTGAAGAGAAAAGCTATAGAAGAATTCCAGTAACATCTCTAAAAAGGTTCTATGTTGACTTATATTTTGATAGATGTTTTTCATTAGAAAGCACAAAACTACCTTGGTTATAATGAAGAGTAGATTTTCAATTAGAGGGAGACCAAATAAATTTGTGTTGATCATATTGTACTTTCCTAAGTATTCTTAAATCAATTGTCCAGTCTTCTTGTTCCACTACTAATGAACTTGAAGCTTAAAAGCATCAATATATAGATTGTAGATGGTACAAACTTTATTATAGGCACACAATTTAGTAGGATTTGAATTGTTATAGTATTCACTTTTGGTGTTTCAAACATATATATTATTTGGCAAAACTTGATACATTATTGTTTTGTAAATTAAATGAGATGGAGTTTATGTACTTGGGAATGTGTACTTACTAACATACTATAAATTTCGGTGTGAAACTCTAAAGTCATAACTTCATCCGCATAACTCTTCTGCCTAGACTGATCAGTTGTACGAAGTTGCTCCTGAATCAACTTTACCTTAACTAATGCATTACAGACCAAATATGTACCCAACACCCTAGCCTCACCATGCCCAAACCAACCAATAGGGGACCGACATTGCCTACCATATAAAGCCTCATATGGAGCCATCTGAATGTTGGATTGTTAACTATTGTTATAGGCAAACTCCGCCAATGGTAGAAACTTATCCAACGAATGCCAAAGTTAATCACACATGCTCGCACCATCTCCTAAAACAATCTGAACAGTCCACTATGATGATCCTCTTTTTCTTGTGTTTAACGGAATGATCTCAAGTTAATCTTAGAGAACAACTTAGAAACGTGAAGTTGATGAAACAAATTATCAGTATGAGGTAATGGATACTTACTCTTGATAGTAACCTTGTTCAATGTTCTGTAACCAATACAAAACCATCATTCTTCTTCACAAACAACACCAGTGATGGGTTTTCAATGTCTTAGCCTTATGCATCTTATGTTTTGATGATCTAACAAACTTGTCATGAAGAACCAGATAGAGAACCTGGCCCAAAGGATATACATCTCATGTGAACTGGTCGAAGTCTGAAAATCAACAAATGGATGAATGACCAAAAGGAGGAACACAACAGGGACCTGATGATCTGGTCCCTTAGAGTTCTCCGACACAAGCAAGTTAGTGACTGTACGCAATCAATATAAAGAGGAACACAACATGGACCTGCTCCTTTAGGGTTCTCTGACAAAAGTACAAGTCAAGTACACAACTGGAACGTAGCAGAAGAAAGTGACCATCTAGCAAACGTCACAAAAGAGGAACACAACTAGGACCTGGTCCTATGGTGTGTCCTAACAGAAGTACAAAGTCCACTATCCAGCTGGAACAAAACTGCCCAGAAGTGGCTATGCAGACAGTACAGTAGTCACTTCTCATTGGAAAGAAGCGTACACCAAGAGTTGACATCACTATCCATTGTGATATCTTTTATGATAAAACAACCTGGTGCAAGACACACCATTCTTTGTGCATTCAGTGATATTCTCTCAAGAAGAAAAAGCATTCATCTGGCATTGAAGTCACTGGTGTGTCAAGAACAAGAAGACAACTCGACTAAGGATCAGTTTCTCAATGAGTTTATGTACATCCTTAGTTGAGTTGTAATCTTGTTATTTGTTTGTCATTGTAATTCCTAGTTTGCCTTCTTAGAGGCGTTGTCTTAGGAACAAATCAAATTCGTAAACTTTTAAGTTTATGTTGTGACTAGGGATAGTCATAAGTTTAAATCCTTTGTAACTAGGAGAGTTATTGAGTGGCTTGTAGTGGTGCATCACAAGTTAGTTTGAAGTCTTTGCAATAGAGTGTTTATAAAGTGGCCCTTAATAGGTAGATTACAAGTTAGTAGAGTTAAAAGCCTACAAGAGTAGGTCGTGGTTTTTTTATCCCCTTGTGTGGGATTTTTCCACGTAGAAAAATCTTTTGCCTTCTTTACATTCAGTCTTTATTGCATTCTACGTATCATCTCATAGAGGACCAGTTACTCTATAGTTTGGTGGATTCATATAAACTAACAATTGGTATCAGAGTGGGTTTCTCCTATCAGGCTAACACTTAGGAAGGATCCTCAATGGCTGCTCCACCAAACTTTGAAGAAGGACAATCAACCTATAGATCTTCCAGATTTAATGGTCAATACTATGGCTGGTGGAAGACCCGGATGCATTATTTCATGATGGAAGAAGATTTAGAGTTGTGGGACATCATTTGTGATGGTCCACATGTTCCCATGAAGAAACATGAAGAAACAGGACCATTGGTTTCCAAAGGGAGAAGAGAGTACAACGACATTGACAGAAAAGCTGTAGAAAAGAACTATCGTGCCAAGAAAATCTTGATGCGTGGCATAGGACCTGATGAGTACAACAGAGTATCATCTTGTGATACTGCAAAAGAAATATGGGAAGCTTTATAAACCGTACACGAAGGAACTACTCAGGTCAAACAATCGAAGATCGACAGGCTCACCACTAAATGTGAGCTCTTCAGGATGAAGAATGATGAGTCCATAAAAGATATGCACACCAGATTCACCTCCATCATAAATGAGCTTCACTCACTTGGAGATGTCATTCCCAGAAACAAGCTTGTAGGGAAAATTCTCAGTGTTCTACCTGGGTCTTGGGAAAGTAAGCTAAATGCCATCACTGAAGCTAAAGATCTACAGACTCTGACTATGGATGAGTTGATTGGTAATCTGAAAACATACGAGATGAAAAGAAAGAAAGAAAGTGAAAGAAGAGAGCCTAAGAAGGAAAAAAACCTAGTGCTTAAGGATGAAAGCAGTGATTCAAGTGATGAAAATAGTGACATAGCCTATCTTACTAAGAAATTTCAAAAAATGGTTCGAAGAAATGGTGGAATACCAAAGTGGGTAAGTTCAAGTAAAACAAGGAACAACGATCTCTGTCACAAATGTGGAAAGTCAGGGCATTTCATCAAAGACCGCCCACCCATGAAATAGGAGCAGTACAAGCAAAATCCCGACAAAGCAGGAAAAAGGAACCTGGTTCTAGAGAAAAGATTCAATCGAAAACGTTCTGCAAACAATATCGTTAAGCAGGCTCTTGCTGCTTGGGGAAACTCCTCAAGTGAATTCGATGCAGAAAACAGTTCCATGATGGCGGTGGTGTATGATTCATTGTTCGTGCTGATGGCTCAGTCAGATGATGATCTGAAGAAGATGAAGACGATGAGGTAATCTTCAGGGATGCTCAGAGAAATCTCAAATCCTATTCTTCTAAGAAGCTAAGGTCTTTATCAAGTGTCCTAATTGATGCCTATTATAGTCTTGTAAATGATAAGGAGATCCTGACCATAGAACTAGGAGAGACTGAACAATCTAGAAATGATCTAGTGGTCTGTGTAGTGGACTTAAATAAGACCACAGCGAATCTTGAACAAGAGAAGGAAGCCTTGAATGAAAGAATAACTAGTGTAGAAAATGAGAGAGATGATCTGATGGTAGTAGTTGTTGATCTAAAGAAACAATAGAAGGCTTTAAAAATGAGAAACACACCTTAGAAGAAAGAGTTGCATCTACTGAAGAGGAAAGGGATGACATGTTAGTAATACGCATTGATCTAGAGTAAACCGTTGAGGGACACAATAGAGAACATAGGAATGTAAGTCATGGGAAAGGGAAGGAAGTAGCCAGTGAGTCACACATCTTGCTTGAAAAGGAGTTAACTATTGTAAAAACCAGTCTCTGCAGTGAACTCAAAAGGAATCAGCAACTCCAAGCTGAGTTGGAGAAAGTAAGAAATGATGTTGAGAAATCCCTGAAGTGGACCTGGTCCTCAGATGCTGTCACTGCCATGTATCTCAACAATTGTGGGAACAAGTAGGGCATCGGGTTCCAAAGGGAGTAAACTCCCTTCAACCTGCACAACAAGTATGTCACTATACCTGATAACTGTCTATGTACCCACTGTAGGAACAATGGGCATTTTAAAGAAAATTGCCAGGCCAGGGTTCATTCTACTCAAAATAACAAAGTATTTATTGATAGAGTGACTACTAGCAAAGGACCAGGTACCTCTCGCAAAAAGCAGATGTTGCCTGTATGGACTAGGAAATCCCTTATTCATCCTTTTTATAGTAACAAGGGACCCAAACTAGTTTGGGTTCCTAAATCTAACCCTTGATGTGCATGAGCAGGAAGCAGTGAGAGGAAGCAGACTGCGATGGACTATAGACAGTGGATGCCTAAAGCACATAGCTGAAAACATCATGAATTTCTTCTCACTGGAAGCCCCGCAGGAAGGGAATGTATCCTTGAGAAGGAATTAAAGGGTACATTCTCAGTGAATGAAAAGGCAGAAAGGTTCCTTTGGCACTCGAGTGGGAACGAGCACTATGTGAATGGCCTAAAAAGTGCAGTCACCAATCGGATAACTCGCCAAGTAGTCTCAGTGGACAAAGGAAACAAGAACAGTCACTCCTGCTAATCATTAATCTCCACAAGATGCCGGTATGAGATGAGTGAAGTCACAACCATGGCATGAAGGATTTGTATATGAAATCATCTCACCTACGAATAAATTAACTCAGTCGGACCTGGTCCGTGGTCTGCCAAACTCAAGTGTCACCCCGACATGAGTTCACAAAAATGATGGAGGAGGGGGAGAAGGGATCATAGACAATTTCTCAACCCCAAGGACTCTACAGCAAAATGGCATAACTGAAAGAAAGAACGGAACTGGAAAATGCTGTATGGATAGTGCTTATCGCCTGTGGAATTTCCAAGAAATTTGGAGCAAAAGGATGAATACTGCTCTCTACTTTGAGAACAGGTGTCAGACCAGGTCCCACCTAAATCAAAACTCACCAGGAGCTGCCAATTGAAAGAAAATGCCCTGTTCTTGACAACAGGAAGGATCAGCTTAATGCAAAAAAATGAGCGAAGAATCCTTCTGAGGAATAATCCACAAAACAAGGCCATAAGGTCTCCAACAAAGGGATCACTAAATGGTAGGAGATGCTCAAGGGGTATTCAAAAAGACACTCTCCCTTTCCAAGAAAGAAACGGTGAGGATCAATATGATGAACCAATCCTGTCTCTGGTAAATATTTGAGGATTCAAATAGGGAGGATGATAAAGTGAGGAAGATAAAGTAGATTGGAAAAAGACAACTCAACATCATCCTCCACGTCTCACAAAGAACCTGGTACATCACTTACTACCACTGAAGCTGAAGGAAGAAGTAAGGATGCAGCTCATGGCACTACACAAGCAGCAGAACACAAACTGTGGGGAAATCAAATTAACCTCCATATCTCTCTCTTCAATCAAATTTTGTCTAAAATTGGAAAACCAAAGTGCACCTTTCATGATTCATGCTTCATCTTCTGGGAGACAAGGAAGCAAAATGAAATGACCTCATCAATAATTGGAGAGAAATTACAAACACATTGACGGGTGAGATCCTCTTCTGAGGGTCAATATGAATAAGGGATTAATCGGTAGAAATCATTGACGAACAGAAGAGAAAACTCCAGATATCTGCATTAAAGCCTCAAGTAGAGAATATTTCGAATAAATCAAGGTGAGACGGGATCATAAGAATCTAATG
Source organism: Nicotiana glauca (assembly GCA_026770625.1). Classification (NCBI taxonomy): domain Eukaryota; kingdom Viridiplantae; phylum Streptophyta; class Magnoliopsida; order Solanales; family Solanaceae; genus Nicotiana; species Nicotiana glauca. Next base: position 36,728 of record MU761992.1, on the reverse strand, counting down.
AAGAACCTGATCCTCCATCTGTTGGCTCTGTAAGACACCGTCAGGTAAAGGTAGCTAAAGTGTTTTATGACCAAGACTAACTCACATCAATACCGTTGTAGGTAAACACGCATGACGATCATAGAAGCTAAAGGTCTGGCTATGAACTGCGAGAGGGGAGCTGCAAAAACTTTGTTCAAAAGATTGCTCTAGCATCAGGTTTTTGTATCTCAGGTTAGTAGTAATGTGCTTATTCTGCATGTCCTCTCAAAACAAAAAAATGTGTTTTTAACAAAATTAATTCAAATACCACATCATCCGACTTTTCAATGTGTGTATGTCATGTCTTCTCTTTCAAATCCTTTTGTCCCCTCTGCACGGTAACTCTTTCCCACAAACCTACCGCAGTTTTCAAGACTATTTAAAACCTGTTTCTTTCTCCTCTCATCATTATCCCTTCTTCCAATAAAACTTTTTTTTCCTCTCATGGCAAGTCATGAACCTTCATCTTCGTTGTATAGCTAGGATATTCTCTTCATCTCTCTGTTTCTTTATCTACTAATCTACCAAGTACTCATCTAATGGTGATCGAGTAATAGTCTCATTCTACAACCTTTAGCACCGCTCCCACTTCATCATTTTCCTTGAAATCAACCATAGAGCGTCACTATTCCACGCCTTCTACCATCTTACCCACTCCTGGTTTCTCCTCCATTCTTACTATCTTCCCATTTCTGATAAACCTTGTTTACCATTATTTTGAGAACCCTATGTCTAGTCAATCCTATTATCTCATCAAAGAACACACAGAAAGTTTTACTCCTCATGTGTCAAAAGCCCCTGAGGATGATCCTGACCAGTATATAAACTCCTTTATATTGGACTTCGTGTCTCTTAAGGAGTCACCAGAAAAGGATTCAACTCATAACATCATGGCTATAGCTGCTGAAAGTCTGATAAATGAAGGAGCTTATCTCTCGTCTGAGAATTAGAGGGAAGAAATTTCATTCCTAGGAAATGCAAGAATCACAAAACTCCTCGAGTCCTTGGATCATGAGATATTCCCAGAAAAGCCTTCTGATGAAACCGTTTCTCTTCCATGCAAGATCGCTCATGCACCATCTATTCACTCCAAGCTCTTATAGTCTTCCTCCAAATCACTCACTATCAGGTCACTGCAGCAAAAGAGCTCTGAGTCCTCATTTCAAAAATGTAAGAGGAGTGTCAAGACAAGGAAAAAGAGGAAAATGAATCCAAAAGATTTCATTAAGAGTGGGTCATTGAACCAAATAGACAAATATGCCTCAAAGGAACCTGGTTCCTCAGTACAACAATATATGGAAACTCAATAGTCTATGGAAAAGGCCATTGATGAAATGGTAGTGAAACAGAAAGGGTCATCTGTGAAGCACAGTATGAAGTCTAAATGGAGTTCAATCGAGCTAGTCATGTCTGAGGACAATACTGTGGGGATGGAAAGATGGAAAGGAAAGTCTGCAGAAGGGTCTAGCAAGCGAAAAAAACAAACTATTAAGGAACCTCGTTCAATAAGGTCCATGACATGTGATAGTGGTATTTGGGAACATAGATTAAGAACTCAGAAAGTGTTGTGGGGACGTACATTTGATCCAGCAATTTCGTAGATGGTAGTCATGAGACAAATTTGGGAGATTGTGGAATTTCAACAATGGGAACACCTCTTTAAAGGAAGCATGCCTATGGTGTATGAAGATGCAGTACAAACCTTCTACACATCTCTTTTCACTTTTGAGAGGATCACATCTGTACGCTCATAAATAGGGTAGACATTGTACTCGATGCTTCAACATTGGGAAACGTTCTCAGAATTCTATGTGAAGGTATGTCCTCAGTTAAGGGTTTGTGTGGAGTAAACTTTTAAAGAGCGATCATGAAAGAGCAAGCTATTCAATAGGGGGAACATGTGCATAAGAAGGTATTACTTACTGAGTACCAGCTTCTATTTGAACTGGTCAACAAAGTGCTTTTACCCCACTCTGAAAGGCGATCCATTGCGACAAAATCGGATATGATCCTAATGGAAGCGCTTGATGAGTTTGTCCCAAACAATCTGCCAGCAATCATGATAGACCATATGCAGAAGGTGGCAAATTTTAAGGGTGGGAACCATGGGTTACCTCATGACTTTCTCCTCACTCAGGTGTTCAGATTCTATAAGGTCCCCTTGGGGAATCTCATAGTCGGCACACACAAGCAGTCCTTCTTTAAGACCACTTTAGAAGAATGTGAATGTATAGAAAGAGTTGGTGGAAACATCTCGACCATTTCTCAGCTGATTAACGCTCAAAAAGTAGCTTTTGAGGAAATAAGAAGGTAGAGGGCTCGAAATGCCATTCTGGAAACTCAGCTCAGTCAAGGAGCTAAAGGACCAGATTCTGTAAGTGAGGAAGCTACACGAATGACAAAGGAAAATGAGAGACTTCGGGCTCAATTACTTGAAAAACAATTGTCTGCAAATGCTAGACTGGACCTAGTTCTCAAAACCATTGTTGTGTCTTCCTCCAAACCTCCTTCCTTTAGTGTCCCCTATGATCCTCTTTGTGTCCAGCTAGTTTTGCTCCAACATCCTGTGGCTGCTGTTTTACTTTTGTTTGACTGTGTTTTTGTGATAGCGTGTTTAACTTAATCATTACTGCTCTTCAATTGCTCAGTCCAATGTAAACATTAATAAAATAGCTTCCATTTGGTTGCTTATACAATACTGTGTTCCTCTGGCTTCTCTTTTTTGTCATGTTGTGTGCACATATGTGGCATGAGCTAGCTGTGTTAGACTTCTTTATGCTTATTACCGGCTTGTGCTCTTTTTAATATGTGTTCTTTTTAATGATGCCAACAGAGGGAAAAGAATTGTAAACATGTGAGAGTGAGGGTAATATATATGCATGCTGAGAGGTGAGAGGTAATATGCTTGTGTGTGTACGTAAGGGAAAATCAAGTTTGAGATTAAGGGGGGACTATCAACTTTGTGATTAAGGGAAAATCACAAAGAGGGAGATCTGAGATTAAGGGGGAACTTCGTGTAGTTCTGGCATCTCATCTGGTTATTTCTGATCTAAACAAATATTATCCATGCATAAGTTAGTCATCATCAAAAGGGGGAAATTGATGGGTTCTCAATGTCTTAGCCTTATGTGTCTTATGTTTTGATGATCTTACAAACTTGTCCTGAAGAAACAGATAGAGAACCTGGCCCACAGGGTATATATCTCATATGAACTAGTCAAAATCTGAAAATCAACAAATGGATGAATGACCATAGGGAGGAACACAACAGGGACCTGATGACCTGGTCCCTTAGAGCTCTCCGACACAAGCAAGTCAATGACTGTACACAATCAATATAAAGAGGAACGCAACAGGGACCTGCTCCTTTAGGGTTCTCTGACAAAAGTACAAGTCAAGTGCACATCTGGAACGTAGTAGAAGAAAGTGACCATCTAGCAATTGTCACAGAAAAGGAACATAACTAGGACTTGGTCCTATGGTGTGTCCTGACAAAAGTACAAAGTCCACTATCCAACTGGAATGCAACTGCCCAGAAGTGGCTGTGCAGAAAGTACAACAGTCACTTCTTATTGGGAAGAAACGTACACCAAGATTTGACATCACTATCCGTTGTGCTATCTTTTGTGATAAAACAACATGGTGCAAGACACACCATTCTTTGTGCATTCAGTGATATTCTCTCAAGAAGAAAAAGCATTCATCAGGCATTAAAGTCACTGGTGTGTCAAGAACAAGAAGACAACTCCACTAAGGATCAATTTCTAAATGAGTTTATGTAATCTTATTATTTGTTTGTCATTGTAATTCCTAGTTTTCTTTCTTAGAAGCGTTGTCTTAGGAACAAATTAAATTTGTAAACATTAGGAGTTTATGTTGTGACTAGGGATAGTCATAAGTTTAAATCCTTTGTAACTAGAAGAGTTTTAGAGTGGCTTGTGATGGTGCATCACAAGTTAGTTTGAAGTCTTTGAAATGGGGTGTTTGCAAAGTGGCTTGTAATAGGTAGATTACAAGTTAATAAAGTAAAAAGCCTACAGGAGTACGTCATGGTTTTTTGATCCCCTTGTGTGGGATTTTTCCACGTAGAAAATCTCTTGCCTTCTTTACATTCAATCTTTACTGCATTCTGCATATCATCTCATAGAGGACCAGGTACTCTATAGTTTGGTGGACTCATATAAACTAACAAACAGTGCACCCCTAATAAGTTGGTATTTTACCAACTTATCTTTTCTTTAAACCTATACTTGCTATGTTGGAGTGATAAAATCATGTATTTAATGTCATTTACTTCTATTTTACAGGGTGTATATGAATTAGAAGTAATGGTGAAGAAACCAATTGAAAAAAGTCAAAAAGAAGCTAAAAAGAGGAAAAATCTGGGCAATACCCTCAGTGGTCGCAATTGCGACACAATCTTGGGAAACGCAAAGTTGACAGACCTGGGAATTGCGAGCAATTTTTGGGAATTGCGAAACATAGCTGATTTATGCAGTTTTCGCAAATGCAAAGAGGACTTCGCAAATGCGAAGTCAACTGGAAAAGTCAATCTTCGCAAATGCGAATCTTTCATCGCAAATGCGAAGTGAAGCATCACAGGAAAAGTTGGGAATTGCGAACCTTTGTTCGCAATTGCGAAGATTGAGCTTCAATCCTGGGCAATTCTGGAATTTCATATTTTTAATCCTCAAACCATTTTTATACACGACCAAGCAGATATTTTGAATATCTTTGGCTTATTTTCAGTTGCATAGACTAGAGAAGAACAAGTATTGAAGTTAGGGTTTTGCGCACATACTTTGGTCTTGAAGATTCAATCTTGTGATTAAGATTTTCTTACCCATTTATGTTTATTTATTCATTTCCTTGCTTTGTATTGCATATCTAAGTGTGTAGTATTTTATTCAACACTTGAATCTTGTTTATGGAAATATTCATATTTAAAGTGTGGATTAAATACCTTGTTGTTCTTATGTATTGAACGATTTTTATTTTTTTATGACGTGAGTTATTGTTACTTTAATTATTATTATTCTTTAATATTTCCAAAGGGATTAGATAACCCTAGGACTCGCCCATTAGCTCTGAAATAATTTTGGAAAAGATAATTTGGGGTTGGAAAAGATTAATTAACATGAACTTGAGGCGTTAACCCTCATTTTATAGATTCTACCTAGGGATAGGATTGAAGTACTTGTAGCCATTCTGCGTGCGCTTAATCTTCTAATTGTTTTAGGAATAATTGAATTAGGAAGTCTTGTTAGTCTTCGAAAGAAGCTAATTAAAAATTATTATCCGTGGCTAATTAACATAAACTCGCTCATATATGTAAAATCATGAAATACATTGGATCATTACTTGAGTGTATTTCCCGATGCATTCATACAACAACAACCAACAACAACAACAACCCAGTATAATCCCACTTAGTGGGGTCTGGGGAGGGTAGTGTGTACGCAGACCTTACCTCTCCCCTAGGGTAGAGAGGATGTTTCCAAATAGAACCTCGGCATCCTTCCCTCCAAGAACTTCCCACCTTGCTCTTGGGGAGACTCGAACTCACAACCTCTTGGTTGGAAGTGGGGGTTGCTTACCATCAGAGCACCCCCTCTTCCCGATGCATTCATACAACAACAACCAACAACAACAACAACCCAGTATAATCCCACTTAGTGGGGTCTGGGGAGGGTAGTGTGTACGCAGACCTTACCTCCCCCCTAGGGTAGAGAGGATGTTTCCAAATAGCACCTCGGCATCCTTCCCTCCAAGAACTTCCCACCTTGCTCTTGGGGAGACTCGAACTCACAACCTCTTGGTTGGAAGTGGGGGTTGCTTACCATCAGAGCAACCCCTCTTCCCGATGCATTCATACTTGTAGACATTGATAATTTTACTTGCTTTCTATGTTAGTTTATATTTCCGCATTTAGGTAGAAACATTTTCAAAACCAAATTCTTAGTGTTTGGTATTGCGCGATAAGCGATAATTTTCTTACATTCCTAATCACCTACACATTGTTATTGCATGCGACCGTGTCTATTACTTTTTAGTAGTAGATTTGGACGTCATCAAAATTGACGCCATTCCCAGGGAACAATTTGGAGTAATTTAGGTTGTTTAAGAAATAAGCCAAAGTGCTTTGTTCCAAACTTGTGAATATTTGTGTAATTTTTTTTACCTTGGTCTATTTTTCTTGTTTATTTTCTTATTTTTGAAAAATGGCATAATATAATGATATATTGGTCGGATGGTAGTTGTTCATACTTTGATGACCCTTGTCCTTATTGTGGAGGGCCAAACTCATGGCAAAATTATTTAAATTCTCCCGGGGGAGGATTGTGCGCACAAACTCAAACCCATGAGTGGAGTATTTGTGATAAGTGTGGTTGCCAAAATGGTCATTGGGATGATTGTGATTATTTTTCCTTCCCTTCCCCAAGTCCCCGCTATGATGATTCTACTTGTTTTGATGAAAATAATAGGGCTATGGAAATGGAAGAGGCTGAGCATGGTCGAAATGGAGAGTTCAAGCTAATGTTGGAGTGCCTACTTGAAGGAGGAAACGAAGAACAAAGTGCCTTGGAGGAGCTTTTGGAAAATAGTCTCCAAAATGACTTGGCACTTGAAAGGTTGCATTCACGAATGGGAGAAATGCTTGAAGCTTTAAAGGTGCAAAAAGCCTCGGAAGTTGATGAGAGCCAAGAAGTTTCCTTAGATGTGGAAGCCGAAAATCCTCACTTGGCACTTGATCAAAGCCAAGAAGAACTTTCAAATGTTCAAAATGAGAAGATGATGCTCATGTTGCAGACCATTCTTGAAAATGAGGAGAAGTACACCTTTGCACTCGAGGACTTGTAACAAGGCTTGAATTACAATGATGAACATATTCACACTTTGGAGGATCAAATGCAAATATTGGTTGAGGCTCACTATGCCCACCAACTTGAGAGTGTGGAAGGAATCCAAGAAGAGTCCAATTCCGAGGAAAAAGTGAGCTTTACTATGAGGATTCAAGAATTGAACATCTGCCAACCGACCTCATGAGTGTTCATGATGCCGAGAAAAAAATATAGTTAGAGTCAACCGGTGTAAATGAAAATTTGGTTGAGATTGACTCTAGTTCGGGGGAAAAAGAGGATGTCAAAATCCGAGAAAAATTGTAAAGTGAAGGTTTGAAGTCACATTTCAAGCATTTTTCAACATTAGAATTGTGTGGTGATATGGAAATTGAACTACATGAGTCAATGAGGGATTGCGAGGAGGAAAGGCAATAATTATACATTTTACAGTTTGAGGAAGCAAGAAAGCAAAAATGACATTCCTCACATGAGAGCCAAGAAGTGCAAAATGAAAAATTTAAGGATTGGCTTGATAATCAACTTACCACCCCCATCGCTCATGGTCACAAGCTTGATTCCAAGTTGGGTACGCAGTTCGTATCGTCCAAGTGGCGAGAAAAATTGTAAATTTGAGTTGCGTCGTGCAACGACGTTAAATGCGGAGCTTGGTGGGAGCCAACGCATCGTTTTTCAAAATTTTTAGTCATTTTTGAAATTTTCTTTTTTTTTGAATAGCTTAGTATATATTTGTAACTAATTTGCCAAATTTTAGATTTTTTGGAGTTGATTTGGGCAGGTCGGGGTGACCCGGAGAGCCAAAATCAGTAGCTGATGAAAGTTGCAAGGGCAATTTTCGCATTTACGAAAATCCTTTTGCATTTGCGAACTTTCCCAATTGCAATTCACAACCTTTTGTCGCAATTGCGACACCAGCAGACTTGAGTGACCTTCGTAATTGCGAAGATTGTGTTGCAATTGCGACTTCTGAGAGGTAAAAACGGACATTTGCTCATTTTGAACAAAAATTGAAGAAAACAAATTGTAAGGATCCCAAACTCGTCTCCCCCACTCTCACCACTATAAAGTCTTTCAACTCTCACTCCTCATTGTAAGGATCCATGTATTAAAGCTTAATCATTATTTCTTCTTCTTCTTTGTCTTCATCTTCTCCTTTATTCTTCTCGATTCTCTGCAACCCTAGAATCCAAAGGGGCATGAATCTTTTCCCGGAATTGTTCAAACTTTTTTCAAAACTTACATTGATTTCTAGGTGAGGTTGGTTGAGAGTGTGTGAGTATCTTCATTGCTAAAAAATTGGGGAAGTCTGAGTACCCAAATATTGTCATATAGAAGTGAAGTTTTTGTGCTTTTTATGTGTTCGATAAAAGGCCCGAATGAAATTCTTGGCCGAACCATCGAAATTTTCTGATTCAGGGTCGTATATGAAGTTTAATGCATGACTTATGCTTGAATGATGATTGGGTTCGTTAAAAATGACTTGGATTGAACAATTTTAGGGCTTAAAAACTGTTCTTTGAAAAAGGTGAAGCTGGGGATGATGAGATCGCAATTGCGAAGTCTTTTTCGCATTTGCCATTTCGCATTTGCGAAAAAGTGATCGCAATTGCGAAAAACTCAGATCCCACCAACCTTCGCAATTGCGAAGGATTCATCGAAACTGCGAACTCAGCAGTCTCCAGTGTTCTTCGCAATTGCGAGGTTTTTCTCGCAAATTCCACACCTGCTAACATCACAATTGCGATATCAAAGAGCTTACATCTAAAAATCTGAAAATCCTAGAATTTTTTCTAAGTCTGAGCTTCGACTGTCTGATCATTCTTTTGGCATATTTGCTTCATTTTGCACTATTCTTAAGAGCCATACCATGTTTTCACTCTTATCATTTGTTGACAGGTATTATAATTGGAAAATGAGCTCTAATTCTGAAGGATCCGCAAGTGATAGCCCCTGGGAAGATGAGGCGAACTTTGATCACCACCGGTTCTTGTCATTGGAATGCCAAGAATGGTATTATGGTGAACTAATCGCGAAAAAGTTGCTCCCAGAGAGTGGTATTGTGCTGGACAATGTCTCGGAACGCCTTCTCGAATTCCATCAAATGCTGGTAACATTGGGATGGAACTGTTTTGCTCCTCAAACTTCCCGTGCCAATGAGAAATGGGTGAGGGAGTTTTATGCGAATCTCCCGGCTATCAAGTTGAAGAAGCCAAAGATGAGTATTCACGGCAAAATGGTGCGATTTGGGGCTGAAGATGTGAATAATTTCTATCATTTGCCAAACCACAACATGGGTCCATTTAGGGAAAACGACTGTGCTTCAGGAGAGTGGTTGGTGTCCAAACTATGCCCGGGTACAGATGTTCCATGGGCAGCTAAGAAGAAAGCAATCACGTCCAAAGAGTTCACTGCCGAAGCAAAGATATGGCTGGCCATCATATGCAGTCTTATCTCCCCTGTGTCCAACATATGGAATGTCCTGATTATGAGAGCTCAAATGATAGCCTGCATGCTTGATGGCATTAGGCTAAATGTGGGTGAAATCTTCATCAATGAACTGAGAGAGTATCGGATCCAAAATAGCACTTCATTGATATTCCCATCACTTATCACCAAGCTGTGCCAACTGGCTGGGGTGGAAGAAGCTCCGGGGAGCAATTGGATAGAACCGGGGAAGCCTCTACATCCGTTAAAGAAAAAAGGAGAGGGCGGCACAATGAAGAGCAAAAAAAGAAACATAGCTTGTTCTTCTCACGTTGATCCGAGTAGTCAACCATCATCCTCTGCAGGATGACCATTTGTTGTGCTTGGTGAGGAGATGCGAGTGATTCGCGAGCTAGTGGCTGGCCTTCGACAGGGACCTGGGGAGACATCTGAGGGACCTGCTTACATTTCAAAGAAAGTGTTCCAGAAATACATTGAAGATCAAAGGAAGCAATGGGATCACCTCAAGGCACTGGAGAAGGCCTATACTGAGCTGGCCAAAAAGCATGGTGAATTGAGCACTTCACATGGAAACCTAGAAATGGCATACACCCATATGGTGAAAAGGGAGAAGAAAAGAGACAAGTTCTTTACTCGCATATGGAAGGGTATGAAGGGGCTGTGAAAGGTCCTAAAGCCTCAGGACTGGATACCATCGACCAGAGCTGTGGATGATGATGATGTTCCTATTGCTTGGCCCGAGGTAGAAGGAGAAGAGGATGATTCTGACTCAGACATCGAGGAGAGCACTTGATACAGTATTCAGGGAACAATTTCCACCATTTTTACTCTATCATGTTTTGTTGCATTAGGGACATTGCAACATCTTTAGTTAGGGGTGGCTTCTTATATAACTATTACCATCGACCAGGTCCTAAATCCTGAAATTTTTTGTAAGTCTGAGCTTCGACTATCTGATCATTCTTTTGGCATATTTGCTTCTTTTTGCACTATTCTTAATAGCCATACAATGTTTTCACTCTTATCATTTTTTGACAGGTATTATAATTGGAAAATGAGCTCTTATTTTGAAGGATCCGCAAGTGACAGCCCCTTGGAAAATGAGGCAAACTTTGATCACCACCGATTCTTGTCATTGGAATGCCAAGAACGGTATTATGCTGAACTGATCATGAAACAATTGCTCCCAGAGAGTGGTATAGTGCTGGACAACGTCCCGGAATGCCTTCCCGAATTTCATCAAAGGCTGGTAACAATGGGATGGAACTGTTTTGCTCCTCAACCTTGCTGTGCCAATGAGCAATGGGTGAGGGAGTTTTATGCGAATCTCTCAGCTATCAAGTTAAAGAAGACAAAGATAAGGATTCGCGGCAAAATGGTGCGATTTGGGGCTGAAGATGTGAATAATTTCTATCATTTGTTCCATGGGCAGCTGAGAAGAAAGCGATCATATCCAAAGAGTTCATTGCCAAAACAAAGATATGGCAGATCATCATATGCAGTCATATCTCCCCTGTGTCCAACATATGGAATGTCCCGATTGCGAGAGCTCAAATGATAGCCTACATCCTTGATGGCATTCAGCTAAATGTGGGTGAAATCTTCATCAATAAACTGAGAGAGTATCTGATCGAAAATAACACTTCATTGATATTCCCATCGCATATCACCGAGTTGTGCCAACTGGCCAGGGTGGAAGAAGCTCCGGGGGACAATTGGATAGAACCGGGTGTGCCTCTACATCCTTTGAAGAAAAGAGGAGAGGGCGACGCAGTGAAGACCAAAAAAAGAAAGATAGCTTCTTCTTCTCAGGTTGATCCAAGTAGTCAGCCATCATCCTCTGCAGGAGGACCATTTGCTGTGCTTGGTGAGGAGATGCGAGTGATTCGCGAGCGAGTGGCTGGCCTTCCACAGGGACCTGGGGAGACATCTGAGGGACCTGCTTACATTTCAAAGAAAGAGTTCTAGAAATACATTGAAGATGAAAGGAAGCAGGGGAATCACCTCAAGGCACTGGAGAAGGCCTATACTGAGCTGGCCAAGAAGCATGGTGAATTGAGCACTTCACATGGCAACCTAGAAATGGCACACACCCATATGGTGAAAAGGGAGAAAAAAAGAGACAAATTCTTTACTCGCATGTGGAAGGGTATGAAGGGGCTGTGAAAGGTCCTAAAGCCTCAGGACCGGATACCATCGACCAGGGTTGTGGATGATGATGATGTTCCTATTGCTTGGCCCGAGGTAGAAGGAGAAGAGGATGATTCTGACTCAGACATCGAGGAGAGCACTTGATGCAGTATTCAGGGAATACTTTCCACCATTTTTACTCTATCATGTTTTGTTGCATTGGGGACATTGCAACATCTTTAGTTAGGGGTGGCTTCTTGTATAACTGTTATTCTAGTATAATTGTGGATATACGGCAACTTAGTACTGTGATTGTTTTCAGTTTGTTATTGGTATATTTCCATGTCACGTGTTATATTAGTATGTTTATTAGCTTCCTAATTTTTTTTAGTTACTTGATGTTTATTAGCTTCTTAATTTTTATATATAGTATGTTTTATGTTAGTGGCGATATCCTTGGTTTTCTTTATACCACGGTTCTTTTTCCAAGGATGCCAATTTTCTTCTTGAACCGGGTAATTGTAGAAATTTTTTGTTGACTTTTCCCGATGATGGATAGATAGACAACTTTGTTAAGGGAATTAGTCTTGTAGTTAGATATAGATTTTGTTAATTTAGGAAAAACAAATTGTTTGAGTTGGGGTTTTTGCCCATTGACCAAGTTGTGGCTTGCTTGGTACCAACATGATTTAAACATCGGCATATGAATTTTTGATTGTTGAAAAATAAAAATAATTGAAGTAGAAATGTCATGACTTTTAGACTCAAATTTTGGCTCTTTGATTCATTAAATAGCTTCCTATGCTATATGCAACCTCTTTGAGTCATTGGTTTCAATTGGATTTTGGATTTGTATTTTGCTTGAGTTTTCATGTGCCATGTGTGGTGAGCTTTAATTGTGAAATTCTTTTGCATTACTCGTAGTCTAGAACTTGCCCGGAATGTGCTTCAAGGTGAAATCATAGACTAAATTAGTTTGAAAAATGATATTAGGCCTTCTTTGGACCGCTAGTATGCCTTAAAATTCCTACCCTTAAATATGTCCCCTAGTCAACCCATTTTAAGTCTTTAACCTTATTCCTTGGCAACGATATTGCAAACTTAAATCCTTTGTTATTAATTGACCTAGATTTTGGAACCCTACCTCCCTAAGTGCTTTGAAAGTACAAACATAGGCTAAAAGCCTATGTTTGGGGGTGAAGGTTGGAAAAGTTGTGATAAGGAAGTTGTTTGAAAAGGTGGAAGGTAGAAAAAAATATATATATGAAACCTTCATTTACTTTGAAAAAGAAAAAAAAATATAGAATAAAGTGATATAAAGTTGTGAATAAAGGGAAGACTAGGTGTGGAATAAAAAGTGAAGAAAGGATGGAAAATGTATATGAAGGAAGTGGACTTTAATTGTAAACGTTGTAGTGCTAGGGAAGGTTTTGAGTCACTCTAACAAAAATTGTGCCCTACCTTAACCAAAAGCCTAAACTACAACCCTTTAAGTCCTAATTGATTTTGAACCAAGTTGTCTACATTAGTGGAGGAATACATGAAGGGCAAGCCTATGGTACTACTTGTTTGCATTTGAACATCTTTTTGAGAGAGAGTTAATTCTTTCCATTTGATATCCCATTTTTGTTTTGAATTTAAATTTATGAGTATGGGATCCTCTCTTAAATGTGAGGGCACATGAAACTTGAGTTGTGAATTTAATCCCATTTTCAATTGGAATAAATGACCAAAGAAAAAAAAGAAAGTTGATTGTGATAGGGAGGCAAATTTTGAAGCTTTAGTGTCATGACTTGATTACTACTTTGATTTTCATAGTGCTTGGGCATTTGAAATGTAATGAAGTTCATGAAAATTGTTCGGCAATTCATATGCATTGGTTTAATTGTTGGTACCAATCGAAGTCATGCATTTGTGCTTAAAGTAAACCTTTTTGGCTTGGCATGATAATGATATAATATTGAGTTAAATATTTGGGAAGAGATTTTGTCGCTTTCATTGCTTGAGGAAAAGCAATAGTTTAAGTTTAGGGGTGTGATAAGTTGGTATTTTACCAACTTATCTTGTCTTTAAACCTATACTTTTGCTCTGTTTGAGTGATAAAATCATCTATTTAATGTCATTTACTTCTATTTTATAGGATGTATGTGAATTAGAAGTAATGGTGAAGAAACCAAGTGAAAACAAGTAAAAAAGAAGCTAAAAAGAGGAAAAATCTGGGCAATGCCCTCAGTGGTCGCAATTGCGACACAATATTGGGAAATGCGAAGTTGACAGACCTGGGAATTGCGAGCAAATTTTGGGAATTGCGAAGCATAGATGATTTATGAAGTCTTCGCAAATGCGAAGAGGACTTCACAAATGCGAAGTCAACTGGAAAAGTCTATATTCACAAATGCGAAGCTTTCATCGCAAATGCGAAGTGAGGCAGCACATGCAGAGTTGGGAATTGCGAACTTTTGATCGCAATTGCGAAGATCGAGCTTCAGATCTGGGAAATTATGTAATTTCACATTTTTAATCCCCAAACCATTTTTATACACGACCAAGAAGATATTTTGAATATCTTTGGCTTATTTTCAGTTGCATAGACTAGAGAAGAACAAGTATTGAAGCTAGGGTTTTGCACACACACTTTGGTCTTGAAGATTCAAGCTTGTGGTTAAGATTTTCTTACCCATTTATGGTTATTTCTTCATTTCCTTGCTTTGTATTGCATATCTAAGTGTGTAGTATTTTATTCAATACTTGAATCTTGTTTGTGGAAATATTCATATTCAAAGTGTGGATTAAATACCTTGTTGTCCTTATGTATTGAACGATTTTTATTCTTTTATGAAGTGAGTTATTGTTACTTTAATTATTCTTGTTCTTTAATGTTTCCAAATGGATTAGCTAACCCTAGGACTCGTCCATTAACTCCGAATTAATTTTATAACAGATAGTTTGGGGTTGGGAAAGATTAATTAACAAGAAGTTGAGGCGTTAACCCTCGTTTTATAGATTCTACCTAGGGATAGGATTGAACTACTTGTAGCCATTCCGTGTGTGCTTAATCTTCTATTTGTTTTAGGAATAATTCAATTAGGAAGTCTCGATAGCCTTCGGAAGAAGCTAATTAAGAATATTATCCGTGGCTAATTAACATAAACTCGCTCATATTTGTAAAATAATGAAATACATTGGATCGTTACTTGAGTGTATTTCCCGACGCATTCATTCTTGTAGAGGTTGATCATTTTACTTGCTTTCTAGGTTAGTTTACATTTCCGCATTTAGGTAGAAACATATTTAAAACCAAATTCTTAGTGTTTGGCATGCGCGATAAGCGATAATTTTCTTACATTCGTAATAGCCTATACATTGTTCTCTGTGAGATTCGACCCCGACTCATAGTTGGGTAAATAATATTGCATGCGACCGTGTCTATTACTTTTTAGTAGTGAATTTGAACGTCATCAACCCCCACAGGAAACACTTGGCCTATTGAGTCCCTTCTCAAGAAAATAAATATCTTTATTTGGTGGCATGTCGGACAAACCATAGGAAATACTTTTGAAAACTCTCTCATAAATGGTACTGAATCTATGAAGAAACCTCTACACTAGAATCACCAGTAAGATCCAAATATTCTAGACATCCCTTCTCAATAATATACTAAGCCTCAAAAATAAAATCACCTTACCTGTAGAATGGCCAAGTGGTCTCTACGCTTTAATCTAGGCAACCCTGGCATAGCTAAAGTCATATTCTTGGCGACAATCTAATATAGTGCGATACCCAGATAACCAATCATGCCAAGAATCACCTCAAAACCAACTATGTCCAACAACAAGAGTTTAACCATAGTATCATACCCATGAATAGTAACTACACAAGTCCGATAGACACTATCCACTACAATAGAATCTCTAACAGGTATAGACACATAAATAGGAATATAAAAAGAATCACGAGTCATACCCAAATATGATGCAAAGTAAGATGACACATACGAATAAGTAGAACCCGGATCAAATAATATCAAAGCATCCCTAAGGTAGAATAAAATAATAACTGTACTAACTGCATTGGATGCAACCGCCTCAGGCCTAATAGGGAAATCATAAAAATGAGCCTAACCTCCACATTTAGGAAGACCTCTACGTGCCAGACCTCTATCTCTAGCTAGCTAGGCAAGTGGTGTAGCAATTGAGGATAGAGCTATGTCCTGAGTGCCCTACTGTGGTATATTACTCTGCAATCTGGGATAATGCATCTTGATGTGTACCAAATTTTCAAACTCAAAGCATCCCCTTATTTGTAAAGGGTACTAAACCTGCGACTGACCCCGACCATCTAAATACCCATAGAAAAGACTCTGTGCTAGAACTGCGTTTTAGGGACCAAAAGCTGAAGGTGCGCTGTATAGAAATTGTCCTGAATGAGCACCACATCCATACCAATCTTGATAGCATGTGAAGACCTTGAATGAACCTTGTAACCTTTTCCTTCTTATTGGGAATCAAGAAAGTTGAATGGCATGATAACTCTATGAACCTCATCTCATACTGTCACTGACATGCTACCCTAAACCAAATGCTCTAACTAGCTACAAAGCTCATCTCTTTTAGTGAGTGGGATTAAATTCCCCAAGAAGCAATGCGAAAGCTGATCCTATGAGAGAGGAAGTGACCTTGCTAGTCTACCTTGCGCATAAATTTTCCACCACCTCTTAGTTGGCCCTCTAAACTGGAATATAGTGAAGTCAAATCCATTGGACTCTACCAATCCCGTTTTGGGACATATCTCATGACATCTATCTATGAAATTCTGGGCATCCTCTAAAGAACCACCCTCAAAGTATGAAGGATTCTACTCCTGAAACCTATCCATCCTCTTTTGCTCATCCACAGACATAGCAGGCCTAACCTCAGGCCATGCTACAATAGTAGGCTAAACCATACTAGTTGGTATCACTCCCGGAGTTTGACATCCATTAACCATCTACTTTGGAGTGCGTGTACTGAGAGTCTAAGCCCCTTCCCTAGCATGAAACATAGTTAGTGATATAGAAAGTACACTCTCTTAAG
The DNA here is from genome assembly GCA_026770625.1 of Nicotiana glauca. Lineage (NCBI taxonomy): Eukaryota > Viridiplantae > Streptophyta > Magnoliopsida > Solanales > Solanaceae > Nicotiana > Nicotiana glauca. Next base: position 20,200 of record MU761992.1, on the reverse strand, counting down.
ACATTCTCTCAAAGAAGCCAATAATACAAAAAAATGTATCCTGAAGTATAGGAATAGCAATAAAACCCTCTCAGATCTGAGCTGGTCCCATCTGCTCATCCTGAACTGGAATCTGCTCACCATCTGGAGCTTTATGTGGCTCAACTGGCACTGCTCTTGCACAAGTATGAGTGGTTGTAGGTGTTGCGACATGGTCTATAGAGCTTATGCGCTACATCTACCCTGGTCTCTACATCTAGTAGAGGTTACAACCTGGGGCTTTGGCTCCTACCTTAACTGTAGCTAACACAAATTTTCGCATCATCTATGAGAGAATCAATTAATAAAACTTTGGGATGAAACAAAGTCACACAATAGAGAAAAAAAGAAAGAGAACTTTTCTAATTGTCCCATAACCTCTCGAAGATAAGTATAAACGGCTCCATACCGATTCGCAAGACTCCACTAGACATGCTAACGACTCGTGAGACCTATGCAATCTAGTGCTCTGATACCAAGCTGTCATGCCCAAAAACCCCACTAATAAATGTAATGGTACCTAACATGTTCGCTAGGAAAAAAACACAACTATTAAATAAACAACAAAAATGAAGTATTTTAGCAAGTCTAAATGATATTTATAGTATAAGCAAGTTTAAAACTCACATAAATATGCAAGACAATAATACAACCCCCACAAACTGGTGTTAACTAATACATGAGCTTTAAGAGTGTCAAAATACAATAGTATGAAATAAATACATCATTGTTTGAAATAAATGATGGTTTTAATGCATGAAGAAAAGGTAGCTTCTAGGGCTACGGATGGATAGGTTGTACTACCTCGAGTCTCCCTGGCACAACTATAAATATACTCCTCATCTCTGTTGGTACCAATGCATGGATCATAAAATGTGGAGAAGTGTAGTAAGAGTACAACTGCCCCAATGTACTTAGTAAGTGTCAAGGCTAACCTTGATGAAGTAGTGGCGAGATTGGTCAACTAATACTTATTATCATAACCTAAACAGTCTATAAATAAATAAAATGCAAGATTCTAGCAGAAATAATGTATAAGATGATCATGTGCATAATTAACAAAGATGACAACATGCATTCAGATAAGAAATGATCATAAGCTTGTACTAGTACAAGGAATCAACATATAAATATGATATGCATCACATAGAATTATTATAAGTGTATGAGTCTATAATGTTTATGCATGAATAAGACTCGCTACCATTAATTGACACTCCCCAAGTGTCCAGTAAATCTGTGCACATCGGGTCCAAGGTACAATAGGTGATAAACTGACTCCGAGGGGGGGGGGGGGTGGATCCAAATCCATGCGGCATATAAACTCTACACACATAACTCACATTTCCTAATAATTATCCCGCACAAACACTCACGTGCCATAAACTCATCCCGCACGGACAACTCACGTGCCTCAACCTTAGTCCATGTAAGAGTCTCCACATGCAGAATGTGTGCATATGCTCCATAAATAATATAAGTAATATGTATGGACATGAGAAAATATACATGCAGATAGATATGCATATGAACAATACGGCTACAACTAAAACAAGTAAAACATACGGTAAAACAAACAACGATTTTCGGTCAACAAGGCAGCAAAAGCCTAAATATGGTGTTTAGAAGGATTAAGAGAGCTCATATAGTCATACAAGAGTAGTAAAATATTATTAATAGCANGGGGGGGGGGGGGTTGGATCCAAATCCATGCGGCATATAAACTCTACACACATAACTCACATTTCCTAATAATTATCCCGCACAAACACTCACGTGCCATAAACTCATCCCGCACGGACAACTCACGTGCCTCAACCTTAGTCCATGTAAGAGTCTCCACATGCAGAATGTGTGCATATGCTCCATAAATAATATAAGTAATATGTATGGACATGAGAAAATATACATGCAGATAGATATGCATATGAACAATACGGCTACAACTAAAACAAGTAAAACATACGGTAAAACAAACAACGATTTTCGGTCAACAAGGCAGCAAAAGCCTAAATATGGTGTTTAGAAGGATTAAGAGAGCTCATATAGTCATACAAGAGTAGTAAAATATTATTAATAGCATATGATGGTGGGACTGATGAAATAGGAAAGATGGCTGACACCGAAACGAGGAAACTATCTTGTGGCCTTTCGCCTTCTATAGGAACTCCTTACATTTGACCTACAGAAATATTGTATTGATTGATTGTCAATTTAAGGCATAAAGATGCCTAAACTCTATCCAAACATGAATAATCCACGACACTCGCATATATGATCGCCACCACACATATACGTCTCCCCCTCCCCCAATACAAAACATGTAATTAAACAAGGCTAATTTTCTAAGGTAGATTACCTCAAGCCACGTTTAGGAAAGATACTTAGATTTTTCAAGAAAAATAACCCTTCCAATACCACCTTTCTTTTAGAAATCTCCTCCAACTACCTCAAATCTAGCCAAATAATATTCAGTAGTCACACCCCAAGCTAGGTCCATCATGGAGGGGATCCGGTGCCATACTGGCCCAAGAGAACCGCTCTATAATTCATAACCACTAGACATAACCAAGAATATATAAGCCCACTTGGCAAACTATATCGTATAATAAGCTCTTATGGGCTGACATAGCCGCAAGTCGTAATGTATAACTATAAGAGGGAAAATTCTATATCACCGAGCCATCGTACTCAAAACATAAATACACTAGAGCCGTTAAGGCCTCTGATAATTGTACATACTAAACCCGTGTCTACAAATCCTCTAAGAGTATCTAACATCATAATGTGGGTAGAATAGGGACTATAACAAAATTAGATATCATGACCTCTACAATCGGTTGCACTCTAGAAGAGATAGAGACTTACTGATCTCGTGTTGAATATCAGTCATGTCCACTCTGAGGGCTTGTCAAACTGATTACGTGCACCTGTAGGCATAAAATACAGCATCCCAACAATGGGACATTAGTACAACAAGATGTACCAAGTTTGTAAGGCATAAATCAATACATATAAGTAAATTCTGAAAACTGAGAAGCATAAATTATGACAAAAATATTTTTCTTAATGATAAGAATAAGACTAGGCTTACCATATGGACTTGATCGTCTTACTAGATCGTTATCACTCGGAACCTTATGTCTGATTGAAAAGTCAACCTATCATACGATTCTAAACTACTTCTATCGAACCTTGATTAGTGATCTCTTGTTACATCACCATCATAACATATTATCAGAATTCATAGTGGCTCTTACATATAGCAAGGTAGACCATCTGTAAGGCACAATAAAATATTACTATCTGGTGGCACGTCTACGTAAAAAAGCAAACCGCCCGTACAGCTCACAATACTCGGGTAGGACTATCCGTACACATGGGATCGTCCATAGCCAACCCTTATCTTATCTATGCATTTCATAGACTTGCATCCATAGGTAACCTGCATTATCCACCTACACGTTCATGGGCCATCCTTAGGGAACATACTCATGCATAAATAACATTACAACATTGTTGATATCTAATTTTTCCCTGTATATTTTTTGATATGGAAAGTACTTTCAAAATAGCATGTATATGCATATATAAGCATATCCCAAGGTTTTATTATTTTTTCTTATTTTTTCAAAGATTTTTAAATTAATTTATTGCCCTATTTTACCAAGAAAACTCCAATAATTGTCCCCAAAATTATAATGTTGGTGATTTATTTATATGATTCTCATATTTATGCTAAAATATAGCTAACATAATTTTTGTATATTTTTATAAATTTATTTAGTATTTTAAAAGCTAAATTGCATATAATTGCAATATTAGCCTCTTTTAGGGTTTAATTACGTTCATAATTATAAAATTGACTTCAGTATTTTTTAATTTAATAATTATATATTATTAATCATTTTAGTGCCTTTAGTTTACTTCCAGAAATTATTTACTATTTTTTATAAAATAAATAAAGAAAAAATGTCTATTTAACAAGTAGCCCATCTAAATTTCAATTGTAGCCAGAATTTGACACCCCAATTAAACTCAATTTCAAATCCAATTACCCAATCCAACTACCTAATCTACCCGACCCACGACCCTTCTACATAAACCGCCCGGATTTCCTGTTCAATCCAGGCCGTTGATCAAAATGATCAACAACCACCTTTTAATCTATCCATTTTTAATTACCCATTACCCCCAAACCCTAGCCATTTTGCATCCCCAGCTGCCTTTGAATCCCCCATTCTCTCAATCTCTCTCAGAAACCCTAGCCGCCTCCCTTCACTTCCGCCTAAAACCACCGAAATCCATGGCCTAAAAGGCCATTGAAGTCTTACACCGGCCTCCTATAGTTCCTACATGCCGGGTTACTGAAGTTTCAAGGCCTGATCATGAAGAAGCTTGGCCCAGACCTTGTTTGATTCGAGTTATATGACCGTCTCCAATCTTGCTCCTGTCAGTTGTCGACGCCCCCATTTTTCTAAGGGCGAAAAACGGGTTTCGACATTATGGGTGGAATGACTCTTTTATCCCCTTTCGGGGAATTTGGGTTATGGATTTTGGAGAGTCACCACCTAATTATTATAGTGCTTTAGGACACTTTAAAAGAAGAAAAGAAGATTTTGAAAGAAAACCAGAGTTCGGGTAAGGGCTTGAGATTATCTCGAGGGGAAGGTGTTAGGCACCCCTCAAGATCCACTAGTGTGGTTCCCGGCCGTGCTTAATTATGACTTTAAGAGTAGGCGTGAAACATAGCAAGTTCAAAAATTTTAAAAGAAGGAAGACACAAATTGTTTTGAAAAGAAAAGTTTTGGTTGAAAACATTAATCTAAGATAGAACATTAAAGAAGAAGAAGGGGGTCCTAAGGTTAAACATAATATGGATAACTTTGGTGCAATACCCAGCAATCATTCTCACACAAGATATTAGCGCACCAGTTATCATATCCATATTCTACCCTTCCCACCCCGTTAAGGTATTTAAACGCGATTAGTCTCATTTTACTTATTGCATGCTAGTACCTGTCCCAACCTATCAGTCCTGGGGTGTTAGCAATTCTAATCTTAAAAGGGGAAGAAAGGGATGGGGGCTTTGCATGGAGTTTCAAAGGATAAAAGTCTAATTCGTCATTCAAAACAGATACCAAGTAGGGGAAAGAACAATAAGACAAACCAAGGCTCAAAGAAACCCCTTTAAACAGACAACATATAGTTTAACATGTCTTGCATATATTGGTTTGGTCTTAAATTAAAATTAAGCGGTGGACGGATCAGTTTAACACATAGAATTAGATAAAAGGTCTACATTAGGCAACTTGGATCCAATTGTTAGGATCTGGAGTATTTTACTCGATTATTAATTAAGGACTAACACAGACACGTTTCGAAAGAAGCAGAAATCTGCAAAAGTTCAGAGAGGTTTTGGAAAGTCGCTAGAACTGTTTAAAGAAATGTTTCAGAAGCAAAGTGTTTATAAAAAGGAGGCGAGAGTTTAAAATTTATTTTGAAAGTAACTTCAAGAAATAAAAAAAATTTCAGACAGAGAATTGGGAAAACAATTTTAGGAACGCGTGTTTATTAAGTTGCAGGCAGGTTTGGACGAATCTGTTGGAAAACATTGAAATAGTTGTCAGATTACATGCTTATAACTCAAGCGAGCTTGATATCCTATAGGCAGGATGTCTACTTCGGTTTCTTTATTTACTCAATGATATTTTTGCCGTTTCAGGCAGGCGAGAGTTGTATTATCCTATGGTTTGCCTATTTTATTTTATGCAATTCTATAGGCATGCTTTCTATATGCTTGAATGAAGAAAAATGCAATCCTATGGACATGATCTCTAGGTGATTCAAACGTTAAAAGCCTATAGACATGATATCTAAGTGATTCAAAGTAGTAAAAGTCCTATATGCATGATATCTAGGCGATTCAAAGTATTAAATCCTATAGGCATGATTTCTAGGTGATTTAAAGTATTAAAAGTCCTTTAGGCATGATATCTAGGCGATTCAAAGGAGTAAAAGTCCTATAGGAATGATTTCTAGGTGATTTAAAGGAGTAAAAAGTCCTATAGGCATGATTTCTATGTGATTTAAAGGAGTAAAAATCCTATAGGCATCATTTATACCCTTTAACATGCAAACAACTAAAAACCCCTCCCATACCCTTTACTACTATATTCCCCAAGTTTTTATTACAAAGTTATTATTACAGAGCCAAAAGTAAAAATAAAATACATCATAGCCCACAGCTGTATCCAAACTGCCTAATGCAATCTTGATATCCAATACATGTGTTTTACCAAATCCGGGTTCCAGATTCCAACGCCTTCTCTTAGAGTGTTTCAAAGTTCCAAGGAGCTTCAAGAGCCCAGGCAATGCTTACACCCTAAAGAGTGAATATTGTAACGAAGTAGTGCAATCTGGAATTACCAGCCCTTAGGCATCCAAGTTCAGACGGAGCTCTAGGGTCCCTAAGCATGGGTTACCAGAGGGGGGTAGAACTTAAGAACTAGGAGTAAGTGTAAAGTAAGGGAGGAACCTTAGCAGGAGGTGGTCATACCCAGCCATGGCATAGACTGGCACGCCCCAATCCTCTTGCTCAGATTCAAACAAATAAGAGCAGACTCTTATAGAGTCAAACTCAGGTCTGAATGGTGATCAGGACACCAACGGACCTAAATTAGAGCTCAGCACACTGAGGGGAAAGGGAATGGGAAAGCAATCGAGTAAAGACTCAGAAGTGTCTAGTTCTGGATCACAGACAGCAATTCATAGTGCTGCTACGACCCAGGACAATACTCACATTCAAAGGGAATAAAGGGAAAGGGATTAAAACATAATCTAAAGAGACATAGCATGCTTGAAGGTAATTACATAGTGCAGGAAAGCATAAATAAACACACAAAGAAAGAAGGGGTAGAAGAAGAGAAGTTGAACATATAACAAGGATGTTATTTAACATAGAAGAACATACCAGTTGTAAATTCTAGAATAGCAGGATAGTAACAGCAAACAGACAGCCAGGAACAACAGGAACAGACTCAAGAAAACTCCCCAAGTGCTTAGAAGTTCAGACAGCAGGAAGTACAGATGTAGAATGCTCAGTAGTAGTGTAAAGAAATAGAGAGTAGTAATAGTGGTAGTAAAGAAGATAGAGAGGTGAATTCTGATTTTTGATTTGCAGTCCAAATTCCATTCTGAAGTGAAAAGAAGAGCATGTATTTACACTTGAAATCAAACATGCAAGCAAGGAAAGAAAATTAGTCGAGTATCAATTAAGATCAATCAATTAACAGAGGTTCCTTTGATTGAGGAATCCCAATTTGATCAGTAAAGGACAAGAAATATTTAAGGAAAGGGGATCAAATAACAACATTGGGCATAGTATACAAATAAGGGTAAATACATGAAAGTTATTTAAGTAGAGGTTTTAGAAATACACGGTTTGTGCAAATAAGGTAAGAAAACCAATTAACAAACAGTAAATCAAAAGGTCTGAGATTTTTATACGAATGAATCAAGTCTGAAAAAAGAGGAAGGTTTTACTTAGGTCGAGTCACGGGCAAAAATGGAAATAAATCAATCAAGCCACATTTAGAAGAAATTTTGAACTAATTGCGAATTTGAAAAACCATTTAGGGGGAAAAAATAAAGGCATACGAACACGTCAAGCATGAAAGAAGACTGTAGTGTCATTGTAAAAAATCAGTAGGAAAATCCAGTGTAGAAGAGTTTTTGGCCAAAGGTCAGAACCATATGAAAAACAGAGATGAATTCAGAAATTGAAATCAAACTAGTTCAGAGGTGAGAACATGCAGGTCACATACAAGTGGTCCGAAAACCCCAAAATTCTAGGGTTTTCGTCATTAGTCTAGTATAGGGATGAAGACAAACAAATCAGTCAAGAGCAAACTCAGAAAACCCAAAGGAGCTTAATCGTTCCGTGAAAACATGATGAGAGAAAACACAGTAAAAGAAAAATACAAGGAAACGTTAGGAGGAAACATAGTAGAAGAAAACACATATGAGTCAAAGTAGAAACACATAGGAGTCACAGTAGGACAAATACAGTAATAACATCACATAAAAATCTCAGTAGAACAAGTTAAATAAAGGAAACCCTAAGTCGCAGAAGACGAACAGTTGTGAAAGCAATGTTTTGAAAAAGATGTAAGAAGTCATTTGAAAACCTTAAAAATAACACGGATCAGTTATAGATCTAAGAAAACAAGGGAAGAAAAACCTCGAACAAGCTTTTTAGGGTTTCTCAGAAACCCTAGAAACGAGAAGGCCTGGAAAGATCTGGTCTTCGAACAAGTCTGGGCCATGGCTAAGCCTTATCAAAGCTCGAACACGCCGGAACGGGGCCGGAGAAACCAAACGAACTCAGATCGGCGGAGGACCTGAACAAGCCTGTTGAAGATCGAACCTCGAAGAACCTTGAATAATCATGGTTTGGGAGTGAATGGAAGAGAGCACAAGCCGTCCATGGCCCTGGGAAGCCATGGACTCTGGTGAGAACTGGTCGGAGAAGACGACATAGGCGGCTAGGGTTTCGAGTGTTAGAGAGAATCTGAGAGACGAGGGAGTTTGGGGGCGGCGGCTTTTGAAAAAATGAAATTAGGGTTGGGGTTGGGCGGAATTAAAAAGGCAAGTGTGAACGAGGGCCGTTGATTAAAACAATCAACGGCCAGGATTTAAAGTGGGAAGCGGACGGGTTAGTCAAACGGGTTTGGGGCGGGTTGAAATTAAAATTAGGTCGTCAATTAGGGGGTTGAAATTGGGATGTAATTAAGGCTAAAATTGCAAAGAGATAGGGCCAAGTTTTAAACAACCAATTTTCCCCATTTAATTAATAAAAATAGTTAAAAACAATTTAAAAGTAAATTAAAAATACTGAACTGATTAATAATATATAAACAATAATCTAAAAATATTAGGAACAATTGTATAATTATAAAATGCGGTTAATTATAAAATAGGCTATAATGGCAATTTCATGCAATTAAGCTTTAGAAATTCCGAATAAATTTGTAAAAATGTGTAAAAATTATATTAATTATATTTTGTTGTAAATACGAGAGTGAAATACATTATTTACCAAAAAATGATAATTTGGAAATAATTTTGGATCTTGTACTTGTTAAAATAGGTAGTAAATTAATTTAAAAAATCTTAAAAATTGAGGAAAAATACCAAAACTTCCAGGCATGCATATATATGCATACATATGCTATTTTGAAAGTATTTTGAGTGTAAAAATACATAGGGAAAATTAGGTATCAACAACTGCCCCTCTTTACCCGAGGAGGATGAAAGAGTTGTCGGGTAAAGATAAGATGGCCAATTTTGATCGGAAACGACGATTGTAAAAGAATTTTGACCGCGCTCTAGTTTCTGAGCTGCCTACATATCCCTGGCTTTATAGGAGTCAGGCCATATGTAGTTCAGGAACCATTGACGGAATATGCCGATGGAGATTTGAAAAGATGGACGCGATGGTCTAGTTTGAGAAAGGTTTCGAGGCCGAACAGGTTGCGGGGAACCGGAGCGGGGTTGCTCCTGCTGAGACGGCCGTTTGCTAGCCGGTGTACCTGTAAATGAGCAATGTGCGCATATATTTTGCATAATTTAAACATGATGCAAGTTCTCGTTGGACCATGAATACTGTCTTCGGACGGTTAGGATGACGTCCTCGGACCATGACGTCTTGGGCCATGAAGAGCATAAAAGTAAGGATCTGCAGGCCATGAAATGGTGTTCTCGGGTTTTGCGGATGGTGCCTTAGAACTATGACACCTTTGAATAAGTTGGCGATCTTTCAGCCCATGAAAATGTGGCAATCTTTCAGCCAAATGAATTCAAAGGGTGGCGATCTTTCAGCCAGAGCGAGAATTTAAAATGCAGGTGGCGATATTTCAATCATTCGAAAAATAAAGCGGCGATATTTCAGCCATGCAGGATAGAGACAATGCTTAGTCTCAGAAAGCAGATAGGTAGCCTTATGCAATGCAGATGGAGATAGAGCTTAGTCTCGAAAGGCAGATAGGTAGCTTTATGCAGGATGGAGGTAGAGCTTAACCTCAGAAGGCAGATAAGTAGCCTTATGCAAGATGGAGGTAGAGCTTAACCTCGGAAGGCAGAAAATAGCCTTATGCAAAAATGTAGATGGAGACAGAGCTTAGTCTCGAAAGGCAGATAAGTAGCCTTATGCAGGATAGAGGTAGAGCTTAACTTCGAAATGCAGAAAATAGCCTTGTGCAAAAATGCAGATGGAGATAGAGCTTGGTCTCGAAAGGCAGATAAGTAGCTTTATGCAATGCAGATGGAGACAGAGCTTAGTCTCGAAAGGCGGAAGAATAGCCTTATGCAACATGGAGGCAGTGCTTAACCTCGGAAGGTAGAAGATAGCCTTATGCAACGCAGATAGAGACAGAGCTTAGTCTCGAAAGGCAGATAAGTAGCCTTATGCAAAAAATGCAGATAATGCGAAGAGTGAATAATAATGAAATTTTCTTAGCTGGCGGCTGATTGTGATATCGTGGCTGCTGGGGATGTTAGGTGTAGATAGTAACTTTGCGAATGCGTGATTGTTCCTCACTCCTGAAGGGCACAAGTGTGTGAATGAATTCAATAATTTGCGACCTGGAGTGCCTGCATTCAAAGAAAAATCATAAGTTCCGTAGAGGGGGAAGGTTAGTTCGTATCCCCTGACCCTTGATGGTACGCATCATTGGGGTAACGTTGCTAAACGACAGCGATGCGAATGATATTTATGCATAATTAGTATAATGCAAGTATAAATTTGAAAAACGGTTTTATTTTGGATGAACCAACAACTGCAACGTGGTTCAAAGACACGACAACCTCCTCAAAATTCTGCCCCAGTTTACTGGGCTGGCGCTGCTGACGGCCGTGCTGAATAACTAAAGGTGGAGCGGCTCCGAAATTTTGAGGGTCCTCCTCAAAATTCTGCCCCAGTTTACTGGGTCGGCGCTGATGAAGAGACTGGTAAATTGACTTCGGAATTTTGAGAGTTCCTCCTCAAAATTCTGCCCAGTTCCAATATCGGGGAAAAATGGAATTTTTATTAAAACGTGACCGAACCCATAGGTCTGCCTACGTATCCCCTATTAAATGGGAATCAGGTCAGGCGTAGTTCCAATTACATCATGAAGAAAAACATGTGATCAAATGTAGTATCTCTTTACTGCGTCTGAGTTGATCGACTTCGGCCAGACATCTCCGTCCATTTCTGCGAGAATAAGGGCTCCTCCAGTTAGAACCCGATGAACCATGTACAGACCCTACCAATTGGGAGAGAATTTCCCTTTGGCTTCATCTTGATACGGAAATATTTTCTTCAATAACAGCTGTCCTGGCGTGAACTTCCTTGGCTTAACTCTATTGTTGAAGGCTCTGGACATTCTGTTCTGATATAATTGACCGTGGTAAACTGCATTCATTCTCTTTCCATCTATAAGGACTAATTGCTCATAGCGACTTTTGACCCATTCTGCATCATCTAACTCTGCTTCTCGTATGACCCTCAAGGAGGGAATTTCTACCTCGGTGGGGATGACTGCCTATGTACCATAAACCAACATGTAAGGATTTGCCCCGGTTGATGTGCGGACTCTGGTACGATATCCCAATAAGGAAAACGACAACTTCTCATGCCATTGCTTGTGCCTTTCGATCATCTTCCTTAATATCTTCTTGATGTTCTTATTGGCTGTTTCCACAGTCCTATTCATCTGCTGTCTGTAAGCTGTAGAATTCTTATGTTTGATTCTGAAAGTATCACACATTGCCTTCATCAGGTCACTGTTGAGATTGGAACCATTGTCAGTGATGATTGATTCCGAAATTCCGAACCGACAAACCATACGATCGCGGACAAAATCTGTTACAACTTTCTTGGTTACTGCTTTGTATGATGCTGCTTCAACCTATTTGGTAAAGTAATCAATTGCCACTAGGATGAACCTGTGCCCATTTGATGTGACTGGTTCGATTGATCCAATAACATCCATTCCCCAGGTGGCGAATGACCATGTTGAGCTTGTTGCAGTAAGCGCATTTTGAGGTACTTTTATCATGTCTGCATGTATCTGACAAAGGTGGCATCTCCGGACATACTGGATGCAGTCTGTTTCCATAGTCATCCAAAAATACCCTGCTCGGAGTATCTTCTTTGCCAAAACGAAACCATTCATGTGCGGTCCGCAGGTCCCTGCGTGCACTTCCTCCAATAGTTTGGTTGCCTCTCTCGCCTCGACGCATCTTAATAATCCTAGATCAGGAGTCCTCCTATATAGGATTCCTCCGCTGTGAAAGAAGTTGGATAACCTCCGAAGCGTGTGTTTCTGAGTAGCATTGGCAAGTTATGGGTATTCTCTTGTTGTCAAGTATTCTCTGATATCATGGAACCAAGTNATAGACGATAAAGTGGCTAGGGCATCAGCGAACTCATTCTGTATTCTGGGAACGTGCTGGAATTCCGTCTTTCTAAATCTCTTCCTCAACTCCTGTATATGATGTAGATAAGGGAGTATCTTGGAGTTCTTGGTTGCCCATTCCTCTCGAAACTGATGTATGAGTAGGTCCGAGTCTCCGATCACTAGTAGTTCCTGAATGTTCATGTCAATTGCCAGTTTGAGCCCTAAGATGCAGGCTTCGTTTTCGGCCATGTTGTTGGTGCATGGGAATCTGAGCTTGGCGAATACTGGGTAATGCTGACCAGTTTCTGATACCAGGACCGCTCCTATACCGACTCCTTTGAAATTTGCGGCTCCGTCGAAGAACATTCACCAACCATTATAGGATTTTGCAATGTCTTCTCCTATGAAAGCTACCTCTTCATCTGGAAAATATGTCTTTAGAGGTTACTATTCTCCTCCTACAGGATTCTCGGTGAGGTGATCTGCCAAAGCTTGCCCTTTGACTGCCTTTTGGGTAACATAAACAATGTCAAACTCACTTAACAGGATTTGCCATTTGGTGAGCTTGCCGGTAGGCATGGGTTTCTGAAAGATATATTTCAATGGGTCCATCCTAGATATGAGATAAGTGGTGTAAGCACATAAATGGTGCCTCAATTTCTGAGCTACCCAAGTCAGAGCACAACAAGTGCGCTCTAATAAGGAATACCGAGCCTCGTACGGGGTGAACTTCTTGCTAAGGTAATAGATGGCTTGCTCCTTTATTCCCGTCTCATCATGTTGTCCCAGAACACAACCAAATGCCCCATCCAATACTGCAAGATAAAGCAATAGAGGTATCCCTGGATCGGGTGGAACCAAGACTGGCGGTGTTGACAAGTATTCCTTAATTCTGTCGAAAGACTTTTGACAATCATTAGTCCATTTAGTGGCGGCATCCTTCTTTAGCATCTTGAAGATGGGTTCACAAATGATAGTGGACTGGGCTATGAACCGGGTGATATAGTTGAGTCTTCCTAGAAAACTCATTACATCCTTCTTGGTCTTTGGCGGTGGCAACTCTCGAATGGCTTTGACCTTTGACGGATCCAATTCTATTCCCCGACGACTCACAATGAAACCCAATAACTTTCCGGCAGGGACCCCGAATGCATACTTGGCTGGATTCAGTTTCAAGTTGTATCTCCTCAATCTGTTAAAGAACTTCCTCAAATGTTCCATGTGATCTACAACTTTCTTGGATTTGATGATGACGTCATCCACATACACCTCGATTTATTTATGTATCATGTCATGAAAGATAATGGTCATGGCCCTCATGTAGGTGGCACCGACATTCTTTAAACAGAACGACATCATTCTGTAACGGTACATTCCCCATGGCATGATGAATGCCATTTTTTCTGCATCTTTTCATCCATCCATATCTGGTGGTATCCAGCAAAACAATCGACGAACAACTACAGCTCATGTTTGGCGCAGTTGTCAATCAGTTTGTGTATATTTGGCAAAGGGAAATCGTCCTTGGGACTAGCCCGGTTGAGATCCCGTTGTCGACACAGACTCTAACTTTCCCGTCTTTCTTTGGTACCGGCACGATATTGGCTAACCATGTCGGATATTCTACCACTCTGAGAACCCTGGCTTTGACTTGCTTGGAAACCTCTTCTTTGATTTTCAAACTCATGTCTGGCTTAAATTTTCTGAGCTTCTGTTTTACCGGCGGGCATGCCGGATCTGTCGGCAACTTGTGAGCCACAATGGATATGTTGAGACCTATCATGTCGTCGTAAGACCATGCAAAGATGTCCTCATACTCTTTTAAGAATTCTATGTACTCTTTCTTTTCTGGTCGTGACAAATGTACGCTGATACGTGTGTCCTTGACATTCTCTGCGTCTCCCAAATTAAAAACCTCAGTTTCGTCCAAGTTGGACTTAGGCCTGTTCTCAAAATTCTCGACCTCTCTGACATCCTCTTCTGGTATTTCATCCTTTTCTGAATCTATGTCCGTTTGTTGCATTGCCTTGTTGCAAGTCACAGTCATTGGTTCATCATCAAGAAATGTAATAGTAATGCTGTGTAAAATAAGTAAATGGTAGAGAAAAGTAATAAGAGCGAGATATAAAGATAAACTTGGAAAATGCTTTCGATTAACTTCATAACTGTTTGAAACATCGGAGCTCTTTTCAAAAGTAAAGACAATGCGGGAAAGTAAAATCAACTAAAAGGTAAAAATGTGATGCATAGTGTGTCGTTTAGCCTTGCTACCCCGAAGCTCTCTGGGCACTGGTGGTCCTCACTGACCAATTGGTGAGGTGTTCTCCTCGGTTCACGGCTTGAATGGAAGGGCCTTCCTCCCCTTCCTCCTCGAAGATAACACAGCAGTCCATATCATCCTCCAGAAATAGGAGTCCTCCTATACAGGATTCCTCAGCTGTGAAAGAAGTTGTTGGATAACCTCCGAATCGTGCATTTCTGAGTAGCATCGGCAAGTTCTGGGTATTCTCTTGTTGTCAAGTATTCTCTGATATCATGGAACCAAGGTTTCCCATCAGCTTTTTCCTTAACGTGAGCACAATAAGCTGGTTGGTCGTGAATCTTGACCGGGATGGGATCAATAAAGTTTGTATCTGGATGCTGGATCATAGACGATAAAGTGGCTAGGGCATCAGCGAACTCATTTTGTATTTTGGGAACGTGCTGGAATTCCGTCTTTTTGAATCTCTTCCTCAACTCCTGTATATGATGTAGATAAGGGAGTATCTTGGAGTTCTTGGTTGCCCATTCCTCTCGAACCTGATGTATGAGTAGGTCCGAGTCTCCGATCACTAGTAGTTCCTGAAAGTTCATGTCAATTGCCAGTTTGAGCCTAAGATGCAGGCTTCGTATTCGGCCATGTTGTTGGTGCATGGGAATCTGAGCTTGGCGAATATTGGGTAATGCTGACCAGTTTCTGATACCAGGACCGCTCCTATACCGACTCCTTTGAAATTTGCGGCTCCGTCGAAGAACATTCTCCAACCATTATAGGATTCTGCAATGTCTTATACTATGAAAGCTACCTCTTCATCAGGAAAATATGTCTTTAGAGGTTCGTATTCTCCTCCTACAGGATTCTCGGTGAGGTGATCTGCCAAAGCTTGCCCTTTGACTACCTTTTGGGTAACATAGACAATGTCAAACTCACTTAACAGGATTTGCCATTTGGTGAGCTTGCCGGTAGGCATGGGTTTCTGAAAAATATATTTCAATGGGTCCATCCTGGATATGAGATAAGTGGTGTAAGCACATAAATAATGCCTCAATTTCTGGGCTACCTAAGTCAGAGCACAACAAGTGCGCTCTAATAAGGAATACCGAGCCTCGTACGGGGTGAACTTCTTGCCAAGGTAATAGATGGCTTGCTCCATTCTTCCTGTCCCATCATGTTGTCCCAGAACACAACCAAATGCCCCATCCAATACTGCAAGATAAATCAATAGAGGTCTCCCTGGCTCGGGTGGAACCAAGACTGGCGGCGTTGACAAGTATTCCTTAATTCTGTCGAAAGCCTTTTGACAATCTTCAGTCCATTTAGTGGCGGCATCCTTCTTTAGCATCTTGAAGATGGGTTCACAAATGATAGTGGACTGGGCTATGAACTGGCTGATATAGTTGAGTCATCCCAAAAAATTCATTACATCCTTCTTGCTCTTTGACGGTGGCAACTCTCGAATGGCTTTGACCTTTGACGGATCCAATTCTATTCCCCGGCGACTCACAATGCAACCCAATAACTTTCCGGCAGGGACCCCGAATGCACACTTGGCTGGATTCAGTTTCAAGTTGTATCTCCTCAATCTGTTGAAGAACTTCCTCAAATCTTCCATGTGATCTACAGCTTTCTTGGATTTGATGATGACGTCATCCACATACACCTCGATTTCTTTATGTATCATTTCATGAAAGATAGTGGTCATGGCCCTCATGTAGGTGGCACCAACATTCTTTAAATAGAACGACATCATTCTGTAACAGTACATTCCCCATGACGTGATGAATGCCGTTTTTTCATCATCTTCTTTATCCATCCATATCTGGTGGTATCCAGCAAAACAATCGACAAACAACTGCAGCTCATGTTTGGCGCAGTTGTCAATCAGTATGTGTATATTTGGCAAAGGGAAATCGTCCTTGGGACTGGCCCGGTTGAGATCCCGTAGTCGACACAGACTCTAACTTTCCCGTATTTCTTTGGTACCGGCACGATATTGGCTAACCATGTCGGATATTCTACCACTCCGAGAACCCTGGCTTTGACTTTCTTGGTAACCTCTTCTTTGATTTTCAAACTCATGTCTAGCTTGAATTTTTTGAGCTTCTGTTTTACCGGCGGGCATGCCGGATCTGTCGGCAACTTGTGAGCCACAATGGATGTGTTGAGACCTGTCATGTCGTCGTAGGACCATGCAAAAATGTCCTCATACTCTTTTAAGAATTCTATGTACTCTTTCTTTTCTGGTGGTGACAAATGTATGTTGATACGTGTTTCCTTGACATTCTCTGCGTCTCCCAAATTAACAACCTCAGTTTCGTCCAAGTTGGACTTAGGCCTGTTCTCAAAATTCTCGACCTCTCTGACAACCTCTTCTGAATCTATGTTTGTTTGTTGCATTGCCTTGTTGCAAGTCACAGTCATTGGTTCATCATAAAGATATGTAATAGTCATGTTGTGTAAAATAAAGTAAATGGTAGAGAAAAGTAATAAGAGCGAGATATAAAGATAAACTTGGAAAATGCTTTCGATTAAATTCATAACTGTTTGAAACATCGGAGCTCTTTTCAAAAGTAAAGACAATGCGGGAAAGTAAAATCAACTAAAAAGTAAAAATGCGATGCATAGTGCGTCGTTTAGCCTTGCTACCCCGAAGCTCTCCGGGCACTGGTGGTCCTGACTGACCAATTGGTGAGTTGTTCTCCTCGGTTCACGGCTTGAATCGAAGGGCCTTCCTCCCCTTCCTCCTCGAAGATAACACAGCAGTCCATATCATCCTCCAGAAACAGGTTCTTCATTGCTGCCAGTGTCTCATCTTCCTCTGATCTGTATATGACATCAGCTGGCTGAAAGGTCTGCTCCAGCTGGGGTATGGAATGTTCCAATGGGCAGTAGGGACTGCGCCACGGTGGTGACCAGTGATTGAACTCCTCCCAAGTGCACTCGTATCCCAGGCCGAAGGTGGTTCCATGCTTCTTCAACTTGATAGGCTTGGTGATGCCCTGGAGATTTTTTCCAAGTCCTTTTCCAGGCTCATACCCGCTCCAGTTCAGGATGCTCTCAATTTTGTTATCCCACCACTTGTCTTTGTCTATGGCATTGACTCGCTCGATGTGATGGTATGTTTCTTCACCTATTCTCCTTCTATATCTGATCATCGGGATGGTTTGGCGACTGTATATAAGGTTGCTACCGTCGCCATGAGTGATCACCTCCTGATGATTCCATTCAAATTTCACAGCCTGATGTAAGGTTGAAGCCACAGCCCCAGCGGCATGGATCCATGGTCTTCCCAGCAATAAATTGTAGGATGCTGGAAATCTATGACTTGGAAGTCAACATCGAACCAGGTGGGTCCCATCTGTAGGCCTAGGCTAATTTCTCCGATGGTGGATCTTTGAGATCCGTCAAAAGCTTTGACACTGATAGCTCCGTCCTTGATCTCATGCAATCCTTTTCCCAATGTCCTGAGAGGTATTAACGGACAGATGTTAAGGCTGGATCCCCCGTCGATTAAGATCCCGGTGATAAAATAATCCTCGCATTGCGCAGTGATGTGCAATGCCTTGTTGTGACAAAGCCCTTCTGGTGGTAACTCATCCTCGTGGAAGGTGATCTTGTGTCTTTCCAACACCTGCCCTACCATATTTTCCATTTCACCTCCTGTTATGTTGCTGGGAACATAAGCTTCGCTCAGTATTTTCATTAAGGCATTTTATATGCCTCAAAGCTTTGCAGAAGAGCCAGAATAGAAATTTGTGCTGGTGTTTTGTTCAGTTGCTCAACGACTGAGTATTCGTTGGCCTGTATCTTCCTCCAAAGGTCCTCGGGTTCAGTTTCAACAGTTCGTCCAGAGGCTTGCTTGCTGGACTCAGCCAAAAGTTCTGGGTGTATATCCTGCCTGTCCTAGTCATGCCTTGTGCGGCGATTGCTTCTCCAGTATATGTCTTTCCCTTCCATCTAGCCTCAGCTGTGTAATCCCAAGGTATGGCATTTGACTTGAACGGGGTCACGTCTGTCATGGAGACAGGAATTGGCATCCTGGGAGGTAACACAGTGACTTCAAGTGATGCAGGTGCCTTGGGAATCCCGAACTCAACTTCAATCGATTTTGGCATCTTTGCAGAAGGTGCTTCAAACTCGAGTGGTACAGGCACATTTACCACATCGCCGTCAGAGGGCTGGCTCTGAACAACAATGGGATTGAGGGTAATTGCTGGCTTCTTGGGCTTATCTCATTCAGCTATCAAACCGATTGACCCCTTGGTGTCCCAATCATCTTCAATCTCAATCATATGGATGCCCCCACCTTTATGGTCGGGCAGAGGGTTATGGCAGACATTAGGAGCGGGCTCCTTTGCTATAATGACCTTATTATCAATCAGATTTTGAATCTTGTCTTTCAACGAGCGACACTCGTCGATGGTATGGCCTTTTATCCCGGAATGGTATGCACAGGTCTTGTTTGGGTTGATCCATTGAGAGGGATTTTCTGGAGTTATGGTTAGGATAGGGGTAACGTAACCGGCTACTTTGAGTTTTTCATATAGTTGGTCGATTGGTTCAGCAATGGTGGTATATTGTCTAGGAGGTTTACGGTCGAAATTTGGTCTGGGCCGAGGAATGTTTTGGCGGGTAGGTGGTGACTGGTAGTGAGAAGGTTGGGAGTTGTATGCTTGGTATACAGGTGTGGGTTGGGAATATCAGGGTGAGGTAGGTTAATATGTAGGTGGTGGAGGTGATTGATAGGAAGATGGTGGCATTTGGTATGTAGGTGAGGGTGCTTGGTAATTTATGGTAGGTTGATATGTGAGTGGAGTTGAGGGGTAGGTTTGGTACTTCACAGGGGAATTGTTCCTCTGTGTAGCCATTACGGAATTTACATCCTTTTTCTTTGATGAGCCACCAGACTGTAAAGCCTTGTTGGTAGCTTGCAACGCCTCGAGGTTAGTGACCATACCATTTTTGATGCCTTCTTCGATCCTTTCTCCCAACTTGATGATATCAGAGAACTTTTGACCCTCTATTAGCATCATCCTTTCGTAGTACTGCGGATCCTGAGCACGGACGAAGAACCTGTTCATCTGTTCTTCCTCCAAGGCCAGCCTAACCATAGCAGCTTCTGACCTCCAACGAGTAGCATACTCGCGAAAGGTGTCTGTGGGCTTCTTCTTTAGATTCTTGATATAGAACACATCTGGTGCGTTCTCAGTGTTGAACCTCAATCGGTCCATAAAGTCAGACGCCATGTTCACCCAATTTGTCCATTTCTTTGCATCCTGGCTGATATACCATGATAAAGCATCGCCCTTCAGACTCCTCATGAACAGCTTCATGTGGATTTTCTCATCCCTTCCGACTCCTACCAACTTATCACAATACATTCTCAAGTGGACCCTGGGATCATCTGTACCGTCGAACATCTCGAACTTGGGAGGTTTGTACCCCTCCGGGAGCTCAACATCTGGCTGAACACAAAGAT